>SDVV010013147.1:0-15205 GCA_016164225.1 Gammarus roeselii | reverse complement strand
GGAGGCAAGGATGTTGATGAGCATAAAGCTACGACTGTGGTGGTCCATTATGTTCCTAGGAGACAAGGATGTTGATGAGCATAAAGCTACGACTGTGGTGGTCTATTATGTTCCTAGGAGGCAAGGATGTTGATGAGCATAAAGCTACGATCGTGGTGGTCTATTATGTTCCTAGGACGCATTGATGTTGATGAGCACTAAGCTACGATCGTGGTGGTCTATTATGTTCCTGGGAGGCAAGGATGTTGATGAGCATAAAGCTACGACTGTGGTGGTCCATTATGTTCCTAGGAGACAAGGATGTTGATGAGCATAAAGCTACGATCGTGGTGGTCTATTATGTTGCTAGGAGACAAGGATGTTGATGAGCATAATGTTACGATCGTGGTGGTCTATTATGTTCCTAGGAGACATGGATGTTGATAAGTATGAAGCTACGATTGTGGTGGTCTATTATGTTCCTAAAACGCAAGGATGTTGATGAGCATAAAGCTACGATTGTGGTGGTCTATTATGTTCCTAGGACGCAAGGATGTTGATGAGCATAAAGCTACGATTGTGGTGTTCTATTATGTTCCTAGGACGCAAGGATATTGATGGGCGTAAAGCTCCGATCGTGGTGGTCTATTATGTTTCTAGGAGGCAAGGATGTGGATGTGCATAAAGAACTTGATGGATGACGAACAGACGTTTCTCATAGGCTGCAGTCATAAATTTTATGAGGTATTGATAAATATTAATAATATTTTTATTGTGTACATTTCGTCTATTTTAATGAATATGGTGTGATTCTATTCCATATCCATTAACTCCATTAGCTCATTTTCCCGAAGGTTTCGTTCTGGAAGAATGCATTTAATCTAGTCCTTGTTAGAGCAATGCAGAAGTATCTCGACGCGATTCTGACTGAATTAAAATCTGTTAGCTCACTCAAGAACTTTTCAAATGAGTCTTTTTATCAGGAGTGTTTGAATTACTAACAGAAATTCAACGTTAATCGGTGAGACAGCTACAATGTCTTAGGCTTTTCAAGAAGAGCCATGAAAAGGCCCTGCTATGGCAATGCACGAGCCGTCACAGTCCTTTTCCGTTGGTCACCCCCTTCCAGCACGTCCAATGATGATGAGTCAACCACAACTAATACCATCACCCACCTCCTTACGACACCACACCCACATTTCCCCCACCCTCTCACGGCACCCTACTTTTCAGCATCCTGCTTCTCAGCACTTTCGTTCTTCTCCTCCTCTTTTTGAGGAAAGTAACTTGACATGTTCTTCTCCGCAGTCCGCTCTGGATCTTCTCGAGCAGACTACAAGTGGTGAATCCACGCCAAGTGCTGAACCCACACTAAGTGGGGACCCCATGCCAAGTGGGGTAGCCATGCCAATTGATTCCCCACATTCCACGGTTATGTCCTCAACACGGTGGTCCCAGAGTTCACAGTCCCTCTCTTTTTGCCCATCGCCCAAGAATAGCAATTTCTCGCCGCTTTTGGCGAGGAAATCTCCATCGCACACACCGAAGAACTCTTGTCCCCTTTCACCTAAAGATCCAGCTCGACGATCTGCCAGGAGTTCTCCGTCCAATCGTTCTCCAGCACACTCTGCTCCCCATTCTCCTTTCCCTGCTCTCTCCAGCTCTCATTTTTTCCTGCCATCTTCATGTGGTTCTCCTGCAGCAGACTTTCCCCCAATATCAGTTGCCTCGGAAGAAACAACTTTTACTTCCCTTGAAAATACAGACGAACCTTTTGGAAACATCCAGTGTTCACGGGGCGTTGAGGCAACGCTTGAAAACAAATTCGCGGAGTCGTGTTTCTCAGAAGTAGACAGACAGTCTAAAAATGATGCCGGTACAGAAAAAAGCGTAGCAAAAATAACTGAAAAACCTGCAACAATTCTTTCTTCCGTGAAAATATTTGCAACTTATAAAGATTGTAAGCCAGCGAGTTCAATCATTAAACCTGTGGTCATTCACTCGGATAAGCACAAAGATAACAAACCTAAGCTTCTGTTTAGTTCTCATTTATTCTCCAAGGAAAACACCAATCATAGAAATTGGAGAAAACCCACCGGCCTTACAAGTTCTTGCCATTTGTTCCACCCGCTCTCCAATTCTACACACGGGTTTGTACACACGAAAGTAGAAGCGCACAGCCACGAAAACTGCGAGCGCCCAAGTTCTTCCGATTCGCCATTTACCTCCCCAACAAACGATTGTAATGCAATCAAACTTGCCATGTCACATTTCCCTTCTCTGAGTAGCTCTTTGTCTACGATGTCACCAAACCACGACAAAATACTGGCTTCGTCTCTTCCAACATCCATTGAAACTGCTAACCATTTGTCTTTAGCCTCTTCCCAAGCCTCTTCACTCCTTGCTTCACACCGACCTGGCTTCCACTGCGAGCCTCAGCCCTGCTCGACTGTTGCTTCTACAAGTACTCCTTCAACGCAACAAGATTTATCAGACGGCCTTAGCCAGAGCTCCGTATCGACAAAAGTGGGTCCCCCAAAACCCATGGCCGCAAGGATGCAATCCACGCCTGTCACCTCATCCCAGTCTCCGCCCGTCACAACAGCTTTTTCCTCGAGCGTGTCATTTGATTGCACAACGACGATATCGAGCCAGAACTCCGTGAGTAAGACTCTCCGCCCCCGGAACTCTTTTGATGATGCCACTCTAAACTCCAAATCAGCTTCACGGGAGTGTATCGTGTCCCAAATAACATTTGACGGCATGTCCATGGCTTCTCAAAGTACGCTTGGAGGGAATTCCCTTATGTCTCAGAGTACATGCGACGCTACCTCTTTTACTTCTGAAACTACTTTGGACGCGACAACTCACAAGTTTCCTCCGACTGTAGAAGGTGGTATTTCTTTGGTTCCTTCTGAGGTGTCCGATCCTTCGTCAGAAGTAGCGGGCTCTATGACTGCAACTGCCGCTGGAGCGACCCCTGCTGGCAAGTTGCGCATATCATCATCTTCAGAAAGCGAAGACGAGGGATGGCTGCTACTCACTGACACTAAAAAGGTGAGTACCAACGCAAGGTGAGCCTTCGACTTTAGTCTAATGATAATCAACCGGCACTGTGGGTAACAATCATATCTACTTGCTATCATTGTATTGAATATTTCCACTTACGGAGATACTGAAATTACGGTCGATTTTTTGAAGCAAATTTCAGCTAGGCAATGGTTGAGTCTCGCCGGACCTGTGATGCTTTGCTCGGATACGTACAGCAAGCAGCTTTAGGAAAGTAGACAGCTTTGTGTTAATTCTTGTTGTTACAATTTTGAACATTCTGGAAGCTTTGCGCAGAGGCAGTTTCGTAACCAATGACGAACAATAAACCAAGAAATTGACATCGTCTAAGCTTCAAAGTTTTCTGAGTTTCCAGGGTATGGAAGCTTGGTTTTTTTTCGCTGTATCAAACTAAGAGCCGGTCACCGCTCTACGCCGAACATCGCTCCGAGACCGAATGTCGTCTCGTAAAGGTTAAAGTTTTTCACTTGGAAAGATCGAACACCATCTATTTAGAGCGAAATCGGTACCGCAATTCGGAAGGATACCCCATGGGGGTATCCCAGGTTCACCCGCCTTCCCACGGCGTCCTCGTTAACCACCAAATTTCATTTGCCCCTTTGTGTAAATATGTTTTTATTTAAATGATGCCATCACCGTCCCCTCCTTTCAACTTGTGGTTACATCTTTCCCCCTTGGTGCACAAAGAGGTGAGCCCCCCACTGACATCGGGGATTTCCTTTCAGGATCGAAACCAATTGAAATTAAAAGAAGCTTTAAAAAAAATCGGTAAACAAAAAAAGTTTATAAAAAAAAACATGCACCAAAAATATCTATCATCAAGTCTAGTTGTAAGTTTATGTTTAAGTTAATTCTAAAAAAGTATATAAATGTACTTCTATACATCTAAGTTTGTATGTAGAGAAGGCCCCACCTTCAGTCACTCAGAACCATGGGTAGAAGCCGGGGATCAAACAATGGGCAAGACCAAGCCCTATCGGAGAGGGTCTGACGGCCCCTCCAGAGCGTCGCACTCAAACCTGTCTGCGAGAAAGAACGACGAACCCCTCAGAAGTTCCTTATCAACAGGAGGCCTGACTCAAGTCGTAGTCGTTGACACAAATGAAAGCTTCTCGAAGCTGGACGCGAATATAATTGGAATGCAGAATGCCCTAGGCAAGATAAGCAAGATGATGGGCCTTCCCGAGCTGGAGACTGAAGATTGCTCAGCGCCCTCCAATGAAATCGGTGGACGCCTCACTAAACTCGAGAACCTTTTTGCAAGTATGAATACCCGACTGGATGAGCTGATGAAGAGGATAGAAGCCAGGGAACCTGTAACCTATTTGTTTGCTCCCGCCTCTAATCTCTCTGCTAACACTGCTCTCCTCCCAGCCGAAACTCGTAATGCCCGAACACCAAGAAAAGTAAAGAGAAGACAAAACACTCGATTCGATGACCGCAACCTATTCAACAATGGCCCTAAATTCCCCGAACACTTGAAAATGACATTCGATGTCAATAACAGACAGGATATTTGCCCATATAAACTACGAGAAGAACTGGGCTCCAAGACTGGCCGTCGAATTTTCAACATCACCGCCAGCGGTGACGATAGCTTCACCATTAAAGTAGACACAAAACTTCAAAGTGACACTATACTTTCTAAAAACAGAATATGCAAAAAGCCTTGCAAAATCATACAACACCCAACTTTTTCCATGAGTTCAGGCCGGATTTACATCGAGGGTCTTCCGAGTGATGAAGCCGACGAATTTATCACCGGACTCGTCCAATACGAGGAATGTGTAGTTGAAACGAAAATCGCATCAGAAATCAAACCATAAAGAAACACCACTACGACTCTTCTGCTTAAATTCAATTGCCCCACTCCACCTAATTACATAGACATACCTTTCTTTGACGCCAAAACCAAGGTTACACCATTCGAAAGACGTTGATGCGATGCTATAAATGCCAGAAATACGGACACACAAGCAGAGATTGTCACGGTAAGCAAAGATGCTCACACTACTTCCAAGACGACAACGATAAACGGGACGATCACTGTTTCTTCTGCAAAGTAAACGGCCATCCTATGGGACACGACGACTGCCCCCAAGACAAAACTGAGAGGGAGATCTTGCAATACCAAACTGAACACTAAGCCGGGCGACGAGAGGCTGCGGCCGTGATTCGCTCACCCCAGGCTGACCCTCCCACCCAGAAGAGAAAATCAGCATCATTTCCTACTCACTTCCTCATAACGATTGTAGATAGCGGTGCAAACAAAGCTGCTCCCTCAATGAACCCATTCACCATGATGAGCTCGCTCTTCAGACAACTAGGAGGCAGACCGATAAACATAAACCGACAGGGAAAGAAGTATCTGGCCCACGTCGAAAATATCGAGCAAAGCAACGCCGTACAAAGGATTAAAAAAATATATAAAAACAAAGAAACTGTCGAAATACATCCGTTCTTCAACGTTGCAAGACGAATTATATACACTTCCAACAACACTCCTAAAACTGACCTAAGTGCTTTTGTAGCAGGTTTAGCTAAGGACTACGGAGTCACCAACGTTTCTCAAGCAAAGTGGATCAAACCACGGAACACCCACACCACCGCATATCAAATTCCTTTCCCAGGACGCGACACACCACAATTCATAGTAATCCCGGGCGAACACGGGATAACGAAAACTTACTCAGTGGCGATATGGCCTGCACTGTGCAAAAAGGCCTGGAATGCGGCCGCGTTATCAAATACTGCCAGCTACACATGTCCCAACGCTGTAGGAGATGTGCCGGCGAGCATGTCCGAAAGGACTGCACAGTCAGCCAACTTGAATGCTTCCACTGCCGATGCCTATATGAGGTAGTGCCCAAAGTACATGGAACAAAAAACAATGACCATCATACAAAACGACCGCAGAGTCAAACGCAAACAAACCATTCAAATCTGTTACGATGAAAATTCAAACTGCCGTAATTTAAATTACGCCAAAGCAGTTGAATCTACAACCAATATTACCCCCTCAGATGACCCTCATGTACCGTCAACACAACCTATTACTATGACCCCAACACCCCTCCCAAGTTCTAACATTACCACAACCGGCCCAGCGACCGCCCTCGTAATAGATGCGGGCGCCCCAAGTAATGAATCCACCAGTGCCCAGGAGAGCACTGCGATGGATGCTGCCCCATTGGACCATGAAGAGAGGTCCACTAACACGAAAACTAAAAGGCAAAGAAACGAAGATCCCTCCGACGACGACCGCGAAGTACAGGATGCCCTTTCGTCACGAAGCAAAAAGCTAAGTAGCAGCCCACAAACCACGGCTCGCTTTGATCAGTGCGTTGAACGACCACTGACCGTCTTAACTGCGACCACACCCAGCGAAAACCAGATTGAGGTATACAACCATCAGCTAACATGCCCAACACCAGAGCATCTCACAAGTGAGAACGACCATCGGCTGCGCAAAGACGCGTTGAAAATCTACAACGAAGAACTGATACTCGAAACCACTGATCGACCATGCACCGCACTCGACTCAAGCATCCCAATGACTACTCAGCCCATCATAATGTTAAAAAAAAACTCCATAGAAGAGAAACGCACTCGCTCAAGAAGCAAACACATAGATCGTACTTTCTCGTCTTCCTCCTCCTTCAAGAGCACTCACAGCCGAGAACGCAGTGAGTCAAGGAGATCATGTTCTACAGAAAGCGGACGCTCGTACGAACGCTCTCGATCTAGGACACCTGCGCCTCATTGACACGAACACCACAAAAGTTCCTACAAACCACGCACCGCTCCAGACCATCAAGATCTGAGCGTGGAACAGATCCGAAACGAACAACAGTACCATACATCAGTGGAATTGTCAGGGGCTTAGAAGCAAGAAAGATGAATTATTATCGCTAATCTCCACCCATAAACCTTTGGTGGTAGACCTCCAGGAGATCAAACTTCGTGACACCGCCACCTTCACAATCCTTCAATATGTCATACATCGTCGCGATGGTCACAATAATGTGACTGCACACGGCGGAGTGGCACTTATGATTCAACAAAGCATACCTCATCACCTTCTCCCTCTGAGAACAGAAATCTAAGCTGTCGCAGTGAAGATATGTATCTCAAGGCCAATTACAGTGGTATCTATCAACACGTCACGAAACCACAAACTCTCGGAGGCACTAATGATTTGTCTGCTTAATCAACTGCATCATCCCGTACTCTTCCTTGGAGACTTCAACAGCTACCACGAAGTGTAGGGATGTATGAGAACAGACCCCAGGGGAATGATCATGGCCAACACCATAGACACTCACAACCTGGTTCTTCTCAACGACGGACAACCCACTCGGATCACCCTCGAAAGTAAAACCGCTATCGATTTATCAATCTGTTCCCCCACTTTAGCACCCCAACTTGTTTGGAGAGTCCTGCCTTCAGCACATGACAGTGATCACAACCCAGTGATCATATCGCTCCTTACTAACCGACCAAACAATCTTGACGCACAGAACTACCGGAAAGCCAGCTGGGAGGAATACTCGACACATGTCGCATGGGACGACGTGGAGGGCCTTCCCGAAGACATTTCAGAGCGCGACCTTGTCACACATCTATACGAGAAATTCCAAAATGCAGCTGCCTCATGCATTACCCAATATTTACACTCAATATTTTTCCCAAAACCTTGGTGGTGCCCGGAGATACAAGAAACAATGGACCAGCGTGAAAGGATGTACGTGGCCATCCGCCAAGCACGTTCCCCCAGGAACCGAGTAGCCTAGAAAAGGTAAACTGCTATGTTCCGCAAACGTTGCGTGGAGAAGAAGCGAGAAAGCTGGATCCAATTAGTTAACACAATCAATCGAAACACCCCCTTTCCCAAGTGTGGAAAAAAATCAGACGTATCCAAGGTCGCCCCGAGCGACTTATCCACATCTTGTCCGACGGAGACACAGTCTATTCTTCAATCGCGGACATCGCGGATAAACTAGCTCAGACTTTCAGCCAAATATCGCAATCAACAAATTATACAGCTTCTTTCCAACGGGAAAAGATCTGACGAGAAAGTGAGCACATTGACTTCACCTCCACAAATGAAGAATTCTACAACAAACTTTTCTCCCTCCATGAACTACAGTATGCTATCGACCACACTCGTGAAACCTCACCCAGGCCGGACCGAGTGCACATCAATATGATCAAACACCTTCCTGAAAACGCTCTCCAGCACCTTGAAAAAGCATACGACGCGACGTGGAAATACGGGATCATGAAGGATCTCCACCGTAAAGGTTTGAGAGATCGCCTACCACGTTTCATCCACCAATTTTTTACAAAACCGCACCTTCAGGGTAAAGGTCGGCTACACTCAGTCTTCGTCCTATCCACAAGAAATGGGCGTCCTCCAGAGAAGCGTCCTCTGTGTTACTATTTTTATCCTCAAAATCGATCAGTTAGCAGACATTCTTCTGCGAGACGGAAGACTGCTCTCATCACTATACGTGGACCACCTACAAATAAGCAACAGACACCCCAGCCTCATAA
Source organism: Gammarus roeselii (assembly GCA_016164225.1). Taxonomy (NCBI): domain Eukaryota; kingdom Metazoa; phylum Arthropoda; class Malacostraca; order Amphipoda; family Gammaridae; genus Gammarus; species Gammarus roeselii. Next base: position 6,601 of record SDVV010013147.1, on the reverse strand, counting down.
CAATTAAACATGACCTCCAGAAGTACCTAAACCTAGTCGGGAACTAGGCTTTTCTGAATGGATTCCGATTCTCGCACTCCAAAACTAAAAGCATGCACCTTACCCTTGTGCTCGGTTCACACTTGAAACCAGCCCTAATGCTGTACGACACATCTTTAGCAGACGAAGTAACGATCAAATTCCTGCGTTTTCTGTGGGACCCTAAACTCACGTGGCGACCCCACATCGCAGCTCTGGCGACTCGCTGCAAAAGGTCGACGGAACTTATCCAATCGGTAACATCCCTGAAGTTCGGTGCCGACATGGACACTGGAACGACGCTGTTCAGAGCAATAATACGATCGCGCATGGACTACGGAGCCGTTGTCTACGGTTCAGCAGCCAAAACTGCTCTCGACTATCACAAACCATGCAATGTGTATCACAACCGGCGTTTTACGCTCCACCCCAATCGAATCCCTTAACGTGCTTGCTATAACGAACGTCTGCTCCGGCGAGACAAACTTTCACTACAATACTATTTTAAGACTACAAGTCTAATCAACAACCCAGCAATCAGCCACATCACCAACATATCCGATAAGCGCCTTTTCGCAGTTAAAAAATAATATATACCCACCGTTTTCATTACGTGTGGACAACCTGCTGACCTCGCTAAACATCAATCGTAAGGCTATTAGGCCTTTATTTTCCTACCGAATCCTTCAAATTAACACACCAACATGGATGATCAACCCACCATCGGTCAACCTAGACCTGTAAGTGTACCCTAAAGCAACTACTTCAACCAACGCGTACCGGCAGGAATTCCTATGACTACTTGAGGAAGAATGTTTAGAGCACCGCCATATATACACTGACGGCTCCAAACCCGCGGACGGTGTGGTAGCAGCTGCTCTGTGTGAGTACATCCCACTCTCGGCCACCGTCCCACAAGAGGCCTCCGTGTTCTCTGCGGGGCTCCACGCACTCAAACTAGCCAATTATATTGCAAAAACAGACCGCTTCCCCAAATACGTCTTATTCTCAGACAGTCTGAGTGTCCTCACCCAGCTTCAAACACTGCACTACGAACATCCCGTTCAACGTAAAATGCAGCACGATCTTTTTACGATGTCCGATACGGGTCAGGCTGTCGAATTCTGCTGGATCCTCGGACACGCGGGAATAAGAGGAAACGAACTTGCGGACTCGCTTGCTGAACTGATAGCTACTCACCAAGATTAATTTTTCGCAATACATTACCGAGACTGGTTCCCTATTATCAACTCCCATATAACATCCCGATGGGATGAAATGTGCAACAAAGTGGACAAAAAATGCTTGCAGTCAAACCCTCAGTCGGAGAATGGGAAACAAAGTTCACCAACAGAAAAGACCAAGTGTTCATCTACCGCTTGTGCACGGGACACACATGGATAACTCACAACCTCCTGATAGATGTCGACATGGGACCAAACGCGCCACCTTGCCCTTGTTGCCACCAAGAGGCTATCAGCGTGAAGCACTTACTGTTGGATTGCAACGCACTCGCAGCAGCCCGAAGAGCTTTCTTAAATCTCCCGCGCAACCTACAAAGCCTACTCACTGACCCAACCTACCGGAAAAAGCATATCGCTTTTGGAAATTACGACAGACTTTTTGAAGCTGTCTAAACCCCAAACACCTGTGCAAGTGAGGTGGTCTTTCCACTCCAATACGCACAGAAATACCAAATACATTTACGTAGACACGCGTTAACCCTTTACTTTCTTGTACGCGCTAGTACGCGAATGTCACAATTGAAATATGAAGTTGAGTTCATCTTGACATAACTAAGCTTTTTGCACGCGAGGCCGTGCAAACTTACCTGTATCAATGACGGTCGTGCCCTACGGGGGAGCCGATTATGACTCACGTTGAGGCTCCGGTGGAAATGAGGCTCAAATCAAATCTGGACAACAGCAATTTGATTGTGTGTCGTACTATCGGGTGAAGCGAATTGTCACGATGGTGACTAGGGTTCTATTTGATAGTGTATCGTACTGACGGATGTAACGAACTGTCACGATGGTGACTAGGGACCTAGTTGATAGTGTATCGTACTAACGGATGTAGCGAACTGTCACGATGATGGCTAGGGACCTATTTGATAGTGTATCGTACTGACGGATGTAACGAATTTTTACGATGGTGACTAGGAACCTAATTCTTATTGCATAGAGGATATGAAGAAATTAATATCTCAAGCGTCCGCTTCTCTCGAATACAGTTTACCTGAAGGGGACAGATTATTAAACCTGTGCTGTCTAAAGAGATCCAGAGAACGCGTGATGATGACTATTGCATTACTCATGGTACTAAGTTAATGTAGTAGATTTCAGCAGATGTTTCTTATCATTTATATAACTATGAACGTTGATCGACTTGAACCTTATCCGTTAACTGCTTAATTATTTTATGAACCTACCATTTACCGTGTTTCATGTCAGAGCCTCGTATTTCTTACATGAAGACGCAGATATTTTCCTTTTGAGATCGAGCCTACACTTACATGCGCTGCGAAATATCGGAACTTATCATCGAAAAATCGAAAAATGGACCATTCAGTGGTCAATAATGGGTCTAAGTGGTAAGACGAGGCCATGCCTCTCCTAACCCTATTGTTAGGGCCAGAAAATGTGCGTGGTTGGGGCGGAAGTGAAAAGATAGGGGTGAATGTGAGTTTGATGTGGTGGAAGTTTTCGGGAGTTGAGGAAGGGTGAGCAAGAGGATGTGTTGTGTTGTTATTGAGTTATTGATTGCTCCTTCGTGTTACGGAGTGGAAGGTAGTGTTTCTCTAGATTGAGTTATTGATTGGTCCTTCGTGTTACGGAGTGGAAGGTAGTGTTCTCTAGATTGTTGTGGAGTGGAAGGCAGTGTTCTCTAGATTGTTGTGGGCCAAGGTCAAATTATGAATAGAAAAGAAATGTGTTTGTGAGTGCTTTCGGACCAGGTAGTGGGAGGAGTGAGGAGGAGAGGGAACAGTTTTGGTTTAGTCTGTGCAAGTGTAGTGAGTGTTTAGAAGGTCACTACAACGAAATGGTGCTGGGGACGTAAATGCGAGAGTTGAGGACGAAGTGGTTGAGAACGTGGTAGGGAGGTACAGCAATTCAGGAAGAAATAACAGTGGAGAGAACTTGATTGGTTTGTGAATAGAACGAAAGCTGGTAGAGGGAACCAGCATGTTCAAGAAGCAAGATGTCCACAAAAACACATGGGTAAAGATGGCTCGTTTTGCAGTGGTGTAAAATTAGTTGATGGATTTTATGCTTATTTCAAGGAAAGGATGGGGATTCTATTGGATGTGCGGGTGCCGAGCAGGGACGGTGGAGGAATGTTTGATAATCTTCTGGTAGAAAGAAACTTGAGAGTGGAGCAGGAGTGGAAGAGTAACAAGCGAATGAGAGGAGGAGAGTGCTGTTGAAGGTGTGGGAATTCAATGTGGCAAGTAGAGCTGAAGATTTCCAGTAGGCGTTGAAGTAGGAATATAACATTGTGAGAGGGCAAACCCTGAGGAATGTTAAGGAAGAATGGGAGACGTTCAAAGATGCGGTGTTGAGATGTGCAAGTTATGTGTATGGGATGCGCTTTGTGGGCGGGTGTAAGAGAAAGGGCGGAGAGGGGTGACACGCCGATGTTAAAATGGCAATGTCTCAGAAGAGAAATTTTTTCGAGGAGTGGTGGCAGGCGAGGTCGGTATTGGCCTATGAAAACTTTAGAAAGTGAATAAAAGAGATAATTTTTTTGTGTGGAGAACAAAAGGGGAGGCTGATACTAGGTGTTGTAAGCAGTTGTGCGATCATTTTGAGATAAACAAGATGTTATGGAAAGAAGCTACGAGGGTGAGGAAAGGGAGATGGAAGGAAGAAGTGGTGAAAATGTAATCAGTAGATTGATGTTAGAGTAGAGTGATGTTTGAAGTGGAGGCTGCCATTGATGCTGTGGGTGGCGGTGCACGGTTACCGGTTTTGGGCGTTACTGAGGAAGAGGTGCAGGATGCGGTAGATGTTATGAAACGCGTGCCTAAAGAGGGCTTGGAGTAACGGTAGTCGAATGGTTGGTGAGGCAACTAAATTTGTGTTTTGCGTCAGGAGTGATACCGATCGAGGGCACAGTGCTTACATTGTTCTGCTGTATATGGGCAAAGAAGATGAAAATTAATCCATCAACTCAAGCGGTGATTTGTTGTGTGGTGGGGAAGTTGTTCGGGAGAGGCTAATCAAGAGGATTAAATGCAGTACTGATGATGCGATCGGCGGCGAACAGTGTATCTTCAGAAAGCAGTGGGTGTTCTGATCGGATTTTTGTTTTGAGACAAATATGTGAGGAGTATCTTGACGAGGGAATGAATTTGGTCTGAGCCTTCATGAATTTAGGAATGGCCGACGATATGGTGGGCAGAAAGACGTTCTGGAGGGTCTTGCGTTTGTATGGAGAGGGCGAAAATGTGTTACGAGCAATCGAGAGTTTCTCTGTTGGAGGCAGAGCATGTGTCAGAGTAGGAAGCGAGGTGAATGCTTGGTTCCCCGCGATAGTGGGGCTGAGACAAGGTGGCTTTGTCTTCCCTTCTCGTTTTAATCTCTACGTGGATGGAGTGGTCTGGAAGGTGAATGCGGGTCTATTGGCTCGATGTTTGATGTTGTTGTGAGCAGCTGGAGGGAGTTGGCAGTTGAATCAGTTGCTGCTTTCAGATGATGCAGTACTTGTGGCAGATTCGGAGAGAAGAAGTGTAGGCTCTGTCAGAGTTTGATTGTGTGAGATAGGAGAAAGCTGCGAGTTAATGAGGCTAAAAAGTAATTTAATGAGTTGTTCGTGGAATGACGATACTAACGGAATCAGTTACCGCCCTAATGGAGAGTTATTGGAGGAAGTTGTTTTTCAAGAAGCAAGGCTCTCATGAGAAGACTGGACACGTGAATACTGAGGGAAAATTTAGATTGGAGGAAAGGTGTAATGAGTTGTATGACATTGGGTATGGAAACAAAGAGTGGGTTGTATGAGAGGGTAGTTTCTCGTCTGTGCTCTAAGGGGCTGAGGAAAGCGCATAAACTTGAAAGTTTTCAAAATTAACTGTTTGAGAGGTATGGCCGGAATGACGCAGAAGGATAGCATCAATAATGACGCTGTTCGATTTTGAACGGGGTTGGTGAGGACGCTGGAGGACAGATTAGATTCGGGTGTTCTGAGATGGTTCGGTCATAGGTGAGGACGGATGATAGGAAATTGGTGAAAAGGGTGATGACAGCGGAACTGGGTAGGCCTAGGTCTAAAAGAAGACCGAGGTTTGGTTGACTGGATGGCGAGAAACAGGCTTAAGGTTGGAGAGACATTTGTGTGACGGTAGCGAGAGAACGTGCAATGGACCGACCTGCGTGAAGAATGATGCGCTTCCCCGCCCTTGTCCGCTGGACGCGGACTTGATGCGCTTACCCGCCCTTGGCATCTTGTTGAGAAACCGGATGGACGTGGGTGAAGAAGGGCCAAACAATTATGACGCAGCAGGGAAAAAACAGCGAAAGCTGTTGGGCCCTGCTGTTGGCAATGATCTCGGGTCTTACTCCTGACCCGAAGTGTGTGTGGCTTTTGTTTGTTTGTGAGTGCATGAGAGAACTGAGGTGCGTCTTGCCGTCGGCGACCCTTTGTCTGGGTGATGCCGCCTTGCGTCTGTATCTGAAACATACCAATCGCAATATTTTAAATTTTGATTTTTCTATGCTGCAGCGAATGCTTCTCAACAATGTTAGCTATGTTTCTTCAAGTTTTCTCAAAGCTTGACGCACTTTTTATCTTTTGTTCTCTATTTATTTTGTGCAAAGCAAATAACAACGACTTGTTTGTTGTTTCTCCTGAACACAATCGTCTTAATGGCTCTTCTCGCTATGCCAGACACGTTACTTTTTGCTCATCCCAGTCCGACAAACATTTTCAGACCATTTACTAGGGGCAAACTGTTTTTATGCGTCAATTTTCCTCACGTAATTCCAAGAAATGATTTGTTTCTATTTACCATATAATTTTTTCCCAATTTAGCTCAGCACAGTTCCTTTATTACGCTATTCTCGAAAATGAAAAACATATAATGATGTACAACTTTTCTGCAATAGGTGTGCCTACTGCGCATAACATGGTTCACAAAAATTAAATAAACGTCGTCTTGTAGACCGGTAATTGGGTGAGCTGAACGGAGCATGGGTTAACTACATGAGCTGTATTGTGCATGGGTTAACTATATGAGCTGTTTTGTGCATGGGCTAACTATATGAGCTGTATTGTGCATGGGTTAACTAAATGAGCTGTATTGTGCATGGGTTATTTACATGAGCTGTATTGTGCATGGGTTAACTACATGAGCTGTATTGTGCATGGATTAACTTAATGAGCTGTATTGTGCATGGGTTAACTATATGAGCTGTATTGTGCATGGGTTAACTATATGAACTGTATTGTGCATGGGTTAACTACATGAGCTGTATTGTGCATGGGTTAACTATATGAGCTGTATTGTGCATGGGTTAACTACATGAGCTGTTTGTGCATGGGTTAACTACATGAGCTGTATTGTGCATGGGTTAACTATATG
>SDVV010013146.1:0-15205 GCA_016164225.1 Gammarus roeselii | reverse complement strand
AATATATACATGCCTGCAGCAACATAGACAACATATGGATCGACAGAGTGGAAACGATTAAATGTTGGCTCAAGATTAGGTGTTATGGTGGTGGTACAACAGGATGCCTCATGTGGTTACTGGTATTTTGTAGTTACGGTTTGGATTTGATCGGTCAATAGATGCTCATTAAGCCTATTCATGAAGGACGCGTTGTATTCAAGATTCGTGAGGTTTGTTGGGAGGGTGTTCCAGGATTTTGGTCCAGAGATCGGAAAAGCATCTCCAGGCAGTTCCTGTTTCCCTGCGTTCAATTGGCAAAGTATCATAGTTTCTTCTGAATTATTGTTGTGCCTATGGCTACCGAGTGAATGTTTTTCTACAAGATCTTTATGAATTCTGATCGACTCATGGGGTGCCAGTTTGTTATTGATATTGAGCCGCTGCAATTTTTCGAGAAGAGGACTTACGTGGTCTCATTTTCTGTGGTTACCATGCCGCAAAGCTTATACAACGGTGCACTCTCTCTCCCCCTGAGTCTTAGTTCATTTTTCCAAAAATTTAAAGTCAGTAGTTGATGTCAGAAAATACTAAAGCGTGGACAATCAGTAATCTTGATTTGAAACTTTTTTTTGCGGAGTTAGTCAATGAACCAAGGTATTCCTTTCAACTTGGAATACAGAGTAGGTACGGGATTTGTGAAGGAAAGATCGGGATTAAACCTTACTCTCAGACTCATGTATTTGTCTCCAACATGCATGTCATTTTTGCCTATCCTGATAGATAAATTCATTGGTACTGCTTTTCTTTTCGAGTTCGAGCCGAACAAGATGCATTTATTTTGTGAGTTGACTTGAACTTGAGACCATCTTTATCATGCCAAGATTTCAAATTACTTGTGTCTGTCTCAGCGTCGTCCTTTAACGAAATCAAATTCGACGGTTTTCGGAAAAGCAATATTTGGAACAACAATAGGTCAGAAAGGGACGAATAGGGCTGTAATACAAGAGAGTTATAGCACGAGTCGTGAGATAATTTTTGAATTTAAACGATGAGACACGATTTATATAGTTTCCAGGCAACAAATATGACATGACCTCTCCAGCCAAGTATCTGATCTACAATTACACAGATAAATTTTGTTTTTGCTACATCTGCAGCAGGTCGACCTTTCAATTCGTCTTGTGTCATATAAAGGGGTATTTTCCTTTCGGAATTATCATGAGTGCGTTTGTTGACATTTAGCGTCAGCTTAATGGATGTGAACCATTTTGAAATGTCAACCAAATAATTGTTCATATTAGTAATAACATCATTGATACCTTTTCAGTCGAATGAACAGTATTATCATCTGCAAAAATTACAAAGGGGAATCTGTCGCTACTGTTTATATGTAATTAATATAGATAAGGAAGAGCAAAAGCCCATGGATCTACCCTTGCGGTACGCCTGTGAGTATTACAATACTGTAACTGACACTTAGGAAGAAGCTAAATGCCGATTTGATGTCTGATGATTTGCATTATACAAACGTTACCATGACTACAGTTGACATTTGCCGCTTGATCATTAATGAGCTATTTCTTCATCAACAAACACAAATATTAAGTGATCTATGAATAAATTTTTGCGGTTGAAGGAACGTAAGGAAGGCGATTTCCTGATCAATCTGCTCCTTCCTTAGAAAATAATTGCATTACACTCCTCCTACTGACTGTCATTTGTCACTTGCATGTATTTAACTTCATCGAACGTTTAGGCAGGGGTCCTCTTTATAACCCGAAACCTTTCTTCTCTCCAGGATTTTCTTTTTCATTTGTGTTCTTTTCCCCTTCTCCTCTTTTCTCTTTCACACAACTTCAGCTTCGATGACTAGACTTTAAGAGATTCAATTTGCTCTGGCCGGCCGTGCCTTGCCTGCGAAAAACCTGCTTGAAGCAGTCTCGGTTAACGCGAGCCTTGTGTGTGTCCGGCCTATTGAGTTGGGTGCAGACGAACATTGCGCAGTGTTGGGTGAGGGACTAATGGTGAGGGACTAATGGCGAGGGACTAATGGTGAGGGACTAATGGTGAGGGACTGATGGTGAGGGACTAATGGTGAGGGACTAATGTTGACGGACTAATGGTGAGAGACTAATGGTGAGTGCTTGATGACGAGGGCCAAATAGCGAATGACTACTGGTAAGGAACTAATAGTGGAGGACTAAATGTGAGGGATTAATAGTGATGAACTAATGGTGAGGAACTAATGGTGAGGAACTAATGGTGAGGGTCTAATGGTGAGGGTCTAATGGTGAAGGAGTAATAGTTAGGGAATAATAGTGAGAGACTAATGGTGAGGGACGAATTGTGAGGGACAAATGGTGAAGGACTAATGGTGAGGTACTAACGGTAATGTAATAATGACGAGGGACTAATAGTGAGGGACTAATAGTGAGGGACTAATAGTGAGGGACTAATAGTGAGGGGCTAATAGTGAGGGATTAATGGTGAGGGAATAATGGTGAGAAACTAATGGTGAGGGACTCATGGTGAGGGACTAAAAGCGAGGGACCAATGGTGAAAAACGGATGGCGAGGGACTTACTGTGAGGGACTTATTGTAAGGGGCTAATGGTGAGGGACTAATGGTGAGGAACTAATGGTGAGGGACTAATAGTGAGGGACTAATAATGAGGGCCTCATGCTGAGGAATTAATAATGAATGACTAATGGTGAGCTACTAATGATGAAGGTCTAATTTTGAGTAAAAAATGGTGAGGGTCTAGTGTTGAAGGACTAATAGTATGAGACTAATGACAAGAGAATAATGGTGAGCGATTGTTGATGAAGGAATAATTGTGATGAAGTATGGGTGACGAAACAACTATTGTTGAGGGAGTAATGGATAAGGACGAATGATGAGGGAAGGAATAATGGTTGGTGACTAGTGACGAAGGACTTGTGGCGTGGGACTACTGATGAGGGACTAATGAAGAGGGATTAATAGTAAAGGAATAAAGATGAGGGACTAATGATGGATGACTAATGGTGAGAGACTAATGATGCGGAACTAGTGATGAATGGGTAATGGTGTGGGACTAATGAGGAGGGACTAGTGATGACGGGCCAATGATGATGGACTGATGGTGAAGGACTGACGGTGAGGGACTTATAGTGGAGACTTGATGATAAAGGACTAATGGTGAAGGATTAATAGTGAGGATTTGATGGTGAGGGACAAATAATGATGAACTAATGTTGATGAGGGACTGATAGAGAGGGACCAATGGCCAAAACAAACTGTGACGGATTAATGGTATAAGAACAACGGTGAACGACTAACTATGAAGAACATATAGTTAGGCACTAATATTGAGGGACTCAATATTAGTGAGCTCATATGCAAAAAGTTTGGTATTATTGTACCGTCATAAGTCTATGCATAAATATACACAAATGGTATATAAATGTGATGATGGGTATACAAATTTAAAATTCACATGATGATGACTACACAAATTCAAAATAGATATGATGATGAGTCAGAACCTTATAGCGTTCGTCAAACCGTGTAACCAAGTAAATGAGCCCGTGAGTGACCAGTGGCGTACATCTAACTTTCCTAGCTGAGCATTGGTACCAGCCCTTCCCCAACAAGACGAGAAATAGGAGGAATAACAGGGTATGTATAAAGTCCATAATGAATGTGCGTTATATCCTGAGGACACATAGTATTGCGATCAGACATTATTATTTTATAATGTAATTAATTCATCGTCTGCCTTATACGTTGGGTAGCAAAGGCTGTCAGGTCCTGTGTGGGCGTGAGTTAGAGAGTCACTGTCATAAATGTCCGTGTGATCTGGGTTGGGAAAGTTTAAAGTGACGATGTGCGAGGATATCCCTGTTGCTTTGCGGGATTACGAAAGTGGCACTTATATACTTCACTCTCGGGGCCAGGACAGAGCAGAATAAAAAACTTGCGCTGAGAGGAGAGTGTGGAAATAGTTATCAGGGGTTACACTATCCAATGCTCGTTTGCTCGCATAGACAAATATATTTTTTTTCAGGGCCTGAACAATCCGAAGTCAAAGGGACAGAGCAAGCTGAGGTGAGGTGAGATTACAGGATTTGTCAACAGTGAAGCCGTGTTTGATTGAACAGTTAATATTTGTTCGCAGACAAATACGAACAGAAGTCAGATGAACATATTATGTGAAGTTATGTTTGTGTTTTGTTGATAGGTTGATAGAGTTGATGCTCTACGCGAGCTGGAAAATTTTGTTTTTCGTTTCAGTGTCATGTTAACCGTCATCAATAGTTTCACTCTGCCCGCCCCTGCCCACGGGCAAGCAATAGAGTGGTACATTTTTGGTTGAAAGAAGATACGGTCGCGCAATTTTGAATGTCAGCTGAAAAAATGGGGGAACATTTAGGATCTGAAATAGTGAAAGCTTTGGCACCAGTCAATGTTCTTCTGAACTCTTTGTAAATATTATTTCCCTTCCGTGTTAATCGTTGATGGGCCGCTTTTCGAGTTGACAGCCCAACACGGTTTGAACACGACTCCAGTAATCTGAGAGCAACTTAGTCTGGATCTGGAGATATAGCTAATTTCAACTTGTATAATACGACAGGGGAAAAATCTCTTTCCTGACGGTTTCAATTAGTTTTCGGCTATGATATCATGTGAATTAGATATCCGGATTCTCTAACGTAAATACAGAACAAAAATATTGGTTTAGTAATGCACTCAGTCTATAGTCGTCCGTTACTAGCTCATCGCTATCGTTCTCAAGAAAGAGGACCTATGACAGATTGTGTTTATTTTTGCTCAAAATAGAGCTCAACACTGGTTCCGGATTAGTTTTGGCGTTCGCTGCAATTTCGTTTTCCCAAATCTGTATAATTACGTTTCTGGACCTTCATTTGAACTTTACTGACGATTATAATTTATTTTCGCTGTGTCGTCGTATATGTGTTTTTGTTTTGACGAGTGCTTTATTTTTTGCCCCTGAGGATGCTTTAGTTCTTCTTTCCAATACATACGGTGATTGACAGCAGATAGAGATAGCTTGTTTCAATATTTTTGAATGTAGTCGAAGAAATGTTCAACGGTTGATTGACGTCACTGAGAGTTGCAATCGCTTACGACCTTGACTTTTTCTAGCAATCAAAGTTAGCTAATCTAAAGTTTGAAATTTTCTGATATTTTATTGACGTTTTCAACTCGATTTCTATCGTTAAACGAATGCAGCTATGGTCGCTAGTTCCGAGTGGTTCGTCTTTTCCATCGTTCGTTACACAAGTCGCTTGCACTAAATATAAGGTCAAGAATATTGCTATCTTTGGTATGTGAAAATAACTATTTGGTTCATGAACTTTGTGTCAGCAAAATCTTTCAGTCGTTGGTCAGTGGCAATATAACTGTCTGCTTCCTAATCAATGTCAGGAGTATTGAAGTATTCAAACACAGCACAATTTTTTGCAGTGACGACATCGACGAGGGTGTTGTAAAGATCGATATCATCTGCGAACTAGCTTTTTCTGTGACTACAGACTAGGGTGATTTGACACTTTGTGTGTTTACCGACTACTCCCAATGACACTCACTATGTTTTGCCTGTTGCTTGGAATTGTTTATTTTCATATAAGTCGAGATTTTTTCACGAGGAACCTTCTTGTCAGTGTCTACCTTTGTAAAATTGTGAGTAGCCCAAGATAATTTCTAGCATTAAATTTTATCCACTATTCAGTGATTGCAATTTTGTTGATCTATTCGTTCATTATAACTATACACAATTCGTCGACTATGTCTCGAAGACTTTAAAGTTTATACTATAACATTTTATGGTACCGGCAGCAACACTAACTCTAGTTACATGACGAGGGTTGCGCCTATTTTGCTATGTTGTATTGCGGCTAACATTTTATGGTGCCGGAAGCAACACTAACTCCAGTTACATGACGCTGGTTGTGTCTATTTTGATGTGCTGTATCGGGGCCAACGCTTTATTTTCACTAAAAATAAAAAGATTTTCCTCGCGGGACTGCGACTTCTGTCACTATCTCGAATGTGATTACTGCCTGCCACTTTTCAATCAAGTGCTGTTGTGGGACTCCAACGGCCTCTTCTATTGGTAGCGTATCAATTTTTGGCGCCTGTGGCACTACCGTCATTGCTGCGTCTGCGGCTACTCCTGGCGGAGGCCGATGTGTCGTTCGCCTGTGTCACTACTTTTACTGCTGATTCTGCGGTTACTCCTGGCGAAGGCCGTTGTGTCGTTCGCCTGTGTCACTAGCGTTAATGCTGCGTCTGCAGTTACTCGTGTCGGAGGCCGTGGTGTCGTTTGGTCGGTTAACTCTTGAATTTGTTTCCTGGTCTATTTTTATTGATGAGACCATCGCCGATGTTCTGAAGGCTGTTTTTGAGGCTGTGAAGTCAGTTTGGGCCTATGCGTGGCTGGTTGGGGATTCTGTGATAATCATAGTGGGCCTTTGCGTGCCTGGTTGGTGATTTTGTTTTAATAAAAGTGGGCTTATGCGTGCCTGGTTGGTGATTCTGTTATAATGCCAGTGAGCTTATGCGTGCTTGGTTGGTGATTCTGTTATAATCACAGTGAGCTTATGCGCGCTTGGTTGGTGATTCTGTTATAATCGCAGTGGGCTTATGCATGCGTGCCTGGTTGGTGATTCTGACATAGTCACAATGAGTTTTTGCGTTCCCGGTTGGTGATTCTGTTATAATCACAGAGGGCTTATGCGTGCCTGTTCGGTGATTCTGTAATAATCGCGGTGGGTTTATGCGTGTCTGGTTGGTGATTCTGTTATAATCACAGTGGGCTTATGCGTGTCTGGTTGATGATTCTGTTATAATCACAGTGGCCTTATGCGTGCCTAGTTGGTGATTCTGTTATAGTCACAGTGGGCTTACGGGTGCCTGGTTTACTAGTGTTTACATGTGTAAAAAGACAACAACAGGCCTTTTGGCCCAGTCTGGGTTACCTTTTGATGGTAAGAAGAGTAGATAGCATCATGTGTCTCTTTATTTTCCGTTTAGATAGATCAAGAAAGACAAAGTTTGTAGGAGATAGCATTAAACGATGATACTCGAAACAATTCAAATCAGCTCCTGAAGAGAAAGCCACCGACCCACGGTACTTATCTGAGATTGTCACAGTTTTATTTCTCGTTAAACCAATGCTGATCGATGTCATTTGTTGACACCGTTTTGCAACGAGTAGGTACCAATGTCGAGCACCTTTTTTTTTAACCGTGCTAGTGCCATGCCGGGCACTAATTTAACCGTATGGGTATCAATACCGAACACAGTTTTTCTCGAATATACCTAAGAGTGCTACAAATTAAAGCTATTTAGCGGCGATTTTGGTAAAATTTGTCGAGCCGTGACTTAAACGTTTTGATTGTATAGCTGGCCACAACTTCCGCGGGAAGTCAGTTTCATTCTTCGATAACCCTATACGTGAAGAAATTGCGCGTGATATCGAGTCTGAGTCGCTTGCCAACGATTTTTGTATTCATTGGTTCTGCTCACTCCCTTCGCATCCAAAGTGAAAAGGCTTGCTCGCTCGACGTTTTCCGTACCCTCCATAATCTTCCACACTTTGAATATGTCACCTCTGACTCTTCGCTTCTCAAGCGAGTAGAGGTTGAGTTCGCGCAGTCTCTCTTCGAACGATTTATCGTGCAGCGAAGGGATGAGTTTGGTAGCTCTACATTGAACCTTTTCTAATTTAATAATGTATTTTCTGAGGTATGGAGACTAGAATTGGACGGAACACTCAAGGTGCGGTCTAACAAATGCATTATATAGCATGCGCATACTGTTTCTGCTTTTGTACGAGATTATGCGGGATATCATGCCTAACATTTTATTGCCTTTTTGGCAACATCGTTACATTGCTTGCTGCTTTTCAAGTCGTTACTAATGATGATACATAGATTTCTCTCTTCGGTGAAAGGTAGCAGTTTCTTTCCGGACACTGAATATTCGTGGTTAGGGTTATGGTGACCAATGTGCATAACTTTGCACTTGTCGACATTGAATTTACATTGCCACTTTTCTGGCCAATCAACAAATTTATTCAAGTCTAATTGGATCTGCTCACGCTCGAGTTGAGTTTTCACTTTTCCTCCTAGCTTGGTATCGTCTGCAAACTTACTAATGTTCGAGAGTACGTTGCTATCAAGATTGTTTATGCATATTATGAAGAGAACCGGACTTAACACAGATACTTGTGGCACACCGCTTGTTTTTTTACCCTAATCGGAGCAAGCTCCATCTGTCCGTGAGCCATCATTTTATCCAGTTATTGAGTTCACCTCGAACACCGATGCTGTGCAATTTACTAACCAAGAGTTTGAGAGGAACTTTATCGAAGGCTTTTTGAAAGTCAAGGTAAATGATGTCGACCAGAGATTTGAACTCGTGGAATTCAATTATATTCTTAAAATATAGCAGTAGGTTAGTGAGACATGAACGATTGCGTCTAAAGCCATGCTGAGAGTCACCTATTGACTAATTTGATTGTAGAATTCTGTAATTTTATTCGCGATCAAATTTTCCGTCAATTTGCCAATGACTGAGGTGAGACTGATTGGACGACAATTTCCGGGAGACTTTTTGTCCCTTTTTTTTAAATTGGGATGACGTTGGCCTCTTTCCCTTAGGAGGGGCAGGTGTCATTTGTGAGAGATTGGGTTAAAATGTTTGCTAATGTTCAGCAATTTCGTTCTTAGTCTCATTCAGTATTCTGGGATAAACTTCTGCAGGGGAAAAGTTCACTGTGCTGAGGGCTTCAATTTGTCTTCGCGCTATGATATCATCAGGATTAGGACTATACGGATTCTCTAACGTAAATACAGAACAAAAAAAAATGGTTAAGCAGGGCACACATTTTAGTGTCGTCAGTTTCTAGCTCAACCATATCAATTTCAAGAGGGTCAATTACAGATCTTAATTTTTTTGCTAGATATATGACTGAAAAGTGGTTCCGGATTAGTTTTGGCTTTGACCGTAATTTCATTTTCGTAATATTTTTTCCTCCGTTTCTGGACCGTCTTAAAATTCCTGCTCATTTTGAATTCATTTTTTGCAGCATCGTCGTGTGGGTGCTTTTGTTTAATCAAGTGCTTTGTTTTTCTTTTGCGACTGAAGGAGCTGCAGTTCTCATTTCCAGTACTTAGGCTGATTGACTGCTGTTCGCCTGTTTATGCGAGGAACAGGATCATTTTAAATATTTTGAATTGCTCTCAAAAAAAATGGTTTTGCGATTGATTGACATCTTGTCCGAGGGGGATATTTGTTGACGCCATTGCCTCTCTTAAGCTATCAAAGTTTGCTAATCAAAAGTTTTGGCTTTTTTCGCAGTCAATTGACGATTTTAACTCGAGCTCAGTCATAAAACGATTACAGTTGTGGTCGCTAGTTCCGAGGGGTTCACCCACTTCGACGTTCGCGACATGAGAATCACATGCACCAAATAGGAGATCAAATAGGAGATCAGCAAAATCAATCAGGCGTTGGCCTGTGGCCTTACATTCTTCTGTTTCCCAATCGATGTCAGGAATATTGAAGTCTCCATGCACTATACTGTTTTGTGTTCTGACTACATTGCCGAGGGTGTTGTAAAGATCGATATCACCTGCGACAGTGCTCTTGGGAGGACGATAAACTAGTGTGATTTGACACTTCGTATGTTTACCGACTACTTGAATTGATACCAGTGTCGTGTCTGCTGCTTTGAGTAAAGACTTCTTTTATTTGTAAAGTATTTTTTTACGAGAAACAATACTCCTCCACCCTCACGGCCTAGTCTATATTTGTGAAGTAGTGAAAAACCCGGGAGAATTATTTCACCCAGATAATTCCTGGTGCTCTATTTCATCCACGATTCTGTGATGGCTATTATGTCGATCTCTTCATTAATTGCGAGGATTCCTGATTCGTCGATTTTGTAACGGAGACTTCTAGCGTTTACATAGTAACATTTGAGAGTATTTTGGCTCGGGATCCTGCTAGAAACTCTTCGTTGCGGTCAGGGCTGCTGTGTTACTTCGATGGACTTTTTTGTTAGTGGTGAATCTATTTTGGTTGGCTGGTCCTCTATCGTTACTGCAGGGTCCGTGATTGCTACTTGCTCGGGCGGCGGTCGTTGACTCATTGCGTTGGGAAGTATTGGCAAAGTCTTGTCTTGGGCGTCGAGAATGTTTATTAATTTAATTCCGGTGATGAGGCCAGCACCGATTTCCTTAAGGATGTTTTCGAGGGTATCAAGCCCAGACGTGCTTATGCGTGCCTTTTTGGTGATTTTATCGAATTCATAGTTTTTGAGGTTGATAATCGTTTCCCAATAGTCCGAGAAAGAGAATTGTTGTGCTTTGCAGAAAGTTGCTATTCAATTGTTCAGAAATATCATCTTGCTCCATTTGTATCTACTTTGGTTTGGATGGGGCAGGATGCCAGTGACATGGATGTTCGCGTGCGATCGTTTGACGTTTTTTAGCATGTTTTCATACATTACCCATGTTTCTTCCGTCTGCGCCACCACGTCTTTGGCCCCAACTTGTAGTATGATCGGTTTAGAAGAAGGTATGTCTTTCTTTTTGATTATCCCTTCACTTTCATCAATTTCCAAGCCTGGTATATGGAGTATTTTCAGTTGGACTCTCTCTTTTTACTGATTTGGTTTGATGGAGGTGACATCGCAATCGCCAATAACAATAATTTCCTCTGTGTTTTGAGAGTCCATTTCATCTGGAAATTCATCAAAACGGTTGCTTGTATCAGTTCGAGTGTGGCAGGATTGTCGCCCAGCCTGTGATACTCTGCCGCTGACTGCCTGCCGCCTGTTTACTACAGTTGTGTACTGTCTCAGTAATGTTGACATCTTTTTTATCGATTTGATACGGTCGTTGGTCTCTGAGTCTAGAGCTGTAAATTTCTTTGCCAATTCTGAGTCTAAGTGCACTTGGAGTTCATTTACCCGATGCAGGGTAGTTTGAGCACTTTCTTCTGTTGCTTCCATTTCGCTGTTTATCATATCTTTTGAGTTCGCGAAACTGTTTCTGCACTCTTTCCAGTTCTAATTCAATAGCTAGCTGCATTGTGTCGGCGTTAATTGCCTTTGCGTTGGGTGGACCACCAGAAGCGTGATTTAACTGTTCTTTCAGCTGTTTAATCTCTTTGGCATGTTGGCAGAAATTACAGCTCGCTATTCTGCACTCTCCGTTGAAGGCTTATTCCGCGTTTGCCTAGAAGAGCTACCACTATACATTAATTCGGGAGTGTACGATTGGCGGCAAGTTACACATTCTAGTTTTGCAGCAGGAGTCATCTTGGATTTGTTAAGTGAGCAGCTACAAACCGTGAACTTGAAGACAAAGTGCTATATTCGTCATCATTGTAAACAACAGATATGTGAATAATAATTTTAACTAGATGCGGGATGAGATGATTTTAATTTCAAGATGACCTACAGATGTTTTTTTTTTTTGGTGATTCATGCTAGTCTAACTTGAGATGAAAACTAAACTAAACTCAGACTAAAATGAAATATTTTTTTCTCAATTAAAAAACAATCATCATGCTGTTAACAACGGATAAATGAACACGAATGAATTATTCATGTGTTACTTGTATTGTTCTGCGTTTACTTTACAGTATTTTTTTACAGTTTCTTGACATGGACAGATGTCAGACGCCAATTGCATTTCTTTTTGTTAATTATTTATGTTTTTTTAACGCAATTATGCAAAACTTTTGAATGTAGATATGTATGCATTTTTTGTTACATTGATGAGATTGTATTAGTAGTTACAATGAAAAAGTAACTTACATGAAATATACACAGTTGAAATTGAATTGAGGTACTGCACGGATACTGTGAAAGGTAACATGATCTCTGTACAGGGCACCTACAGAGAAGGATAGACCTCCCGCAGTGGCGAGAGAGGAATGCCCTCTGCGGTGAGAGAGGGGAGCTCTTTCCGACATGAGCTGTACCACTTCAAGCTTGTTTTCCGGAGAGGCTAGACTGTTTGCCACGTATATTTTTCAATATCGAATTCAAACAGTTAACAGTTTGATGATGATAAATTTGAATGGGGTAATACGTAGCATGTGCGTGAAAAGGTGACACAATTACGGGCACGAATTCAAATACGAAACATTTGTTATCAAACATGTGATTGCGTGCTCATCCCAAACGCAGTATGTATACATATACATGTACGGAGACTGATACCGACGGTTCTAAACGGATCGAATTAGAAATTTACGGAAACGGATATGAACGGTTTTAAACTGATCTAATTCGAATGCGTGTCGGTTGCGCGGGATTGAGATGAATGCAAAGCAGAGCAAATGGATTGTACCAGATTCCTTGAGATGATTAAAATGGTTTTACTTGACTGACTGAATAGAGCTTCGTAGGTGCGGCAGTCTATTACTCCCGCTCAAGCCAATGGGTTCGTGATTCGCACCCCACCGTCGCTCTATCAGC
Organism: Gammarus roeselii; assembly: GCA_016164225.1. Classification (NCBI taxonomy): domain Eukaryota; kingdom Metazoa; phylum Arthropoda; class Malacostraca; order Amphipoda; family Gammaridae; genus Gammarus; species Gammarus roeselii. The sequence continues at coordinate 2,721 of SDVV010013146.1, read as the reverse complement.
ACCTAAGGTCGAAATCGCAATACAGCCCCTACGAGGGGCTTAGGGTGGATGGATGATTATCCATTTTATAGATCATTGACCCTTTATTTTATTATTTTAATATTTCTTATTTCGTGGGCTCTATTATTTTTCTCCGCGCTATTTTCATAGTGATAAATTCTGCATTTGTTATCATTATATATATCGAGGTTGGTTGAGACAAGGTGACCTAGGGAAAGAGGCACTCGTGGGACCCGCGAGACTCGGGGGACTTGGGGTTTCGGGAACCCGGGGGACTTGGAAGACCAGGAGGATTTGGGGGGACTCACTTGGACCCTTCTGGGGCCCTTTGGGACACCCTTGAGACCCTTCGGGACCCTTATGAGAAACTGTAGGACCCACTTAAGGCCCCTCTGAATCCTGGAACCTTTGCTCCCTCCTCTCAAATCTACGTTAAACCTACTCTGTATCTACGTTAAACCTATTCTGAATCTACGTTGAACCTTAATCTACGTTAAACCTACTCTGAATCTACGTTAAACCTACTCTGAATCTACTTTAAACCTACTCTGAATCTACTTTTAAGCCAATCTGAATCTACGTTAAACCTATTCTGAATCTACGTTGAACCTACTCTGCATCTACGTTAGACCTGCTCTGAATCTACGTTAGACCTACTCTGAATCTACGCTAAACCTACTCTGAATCGACGTTGAGCCTACTCTGAATCTACGTTAAACCTACTCTGAATCTACGTTAAACCTACTCGTTATCTACGTTAAACGTATTCGGTATCTTCGTTAAACCTATTCGGTATCTACGTTGAACCTACTGTGTATCTACGTTAAACCTACTGTGTATCTACGTTAAACCTACTGTGTCTACGTTAAACCTACTATGTGTCTACGGTAAATCTACTCTGTAACTACGACAAACCTACTCTAACTACGGTAAACTTACTCTGTAACTACGGTAAACCTACTCTGTAACTACGGTAAACCTACTCTGTAACTACGATAAACCTACTCTGTAACTACGATAAACCTACTTTGTAACTACGGTAAACCTACTCTGTAACTACGGTAAACCTACTCCGTAACTACGGTAAACCTACTCGTAATCTACGCTGCACCTACTCTGCCACTCTTTAATTGCTCTACGGGGGAGTCTGCATTAACTTCGCGTTATGCGTGTCTGGTTGGTGATTCTGTTATAATCACAGTAAGCTTATGGGTGCCTGGTTGGTGATTATGATATAGTCACAGAGGGCGTATGAGTGCCTAATTGGTGATTCTGTTATAATCACAGAGGGCTTATGCGTGCGTGGTTGGTGATTCTGTTAAAATCACAGTGGGCTAATGCGTGCTTGGTTGGTGATAGTTATAATCACTGTGGGCTTATGCGTGCCCTGTTGGTGATTCTGTTATAGTCACAATGGGCTTATGAGTGCTTGGTTAGTGATTCTGTTATAGTCAGTGTTTGGGTCAATCATTGTTACCCTAGGATCTGAAAATGGACTTCGCTCACAGTCGCAGAGAGTTGCAAGACGCTGGCTAAGAAATATTGAGGGGCAAATTGTGATGGACTAATGACGACTGACTTGCAGTGAGGGACTTGTCATGAAGGACTGATGGGGGAAGGAACTTTTTATGAGGGACTGATTGGGAGGATTTATTATGGGGGACTGATGTGGGAGGAAGGGGAAAGTTGTGGAATACTAATGACGAGGGATTACTGTTGGGGGACTTATGGTGAGGGACTAGTGGGGAGTGAACTATGGCGACGGGTTAATGGTGTAGAAATAATGGGTAGGGACCAATGTTGAGGGAATATTAGTAAGGGAATAATAGTGAGAGACTTATGACGAAGGAGTAATGGTGCGGGACTAACCGTGAGGGACTTCAGGTGAAGGACTAAAGAGTTTGGACTGATGGTTAGGGACTAACAGTGACATACTTTTAGGGAGGGTTTAATGGTGAGGAACTAATGCGGGAAGACTCGCGGTAGTTGTTGTAGTCGTAGTTGTAGGCCTGGGACGGGCTGAAGGATACATTCTAGCAATACTTCAAATTTAATTTCCTGTTCAACTAGCCCAGCCCAGATCTGGTGCCCATCAATCATGTGCTGCTGGCCGCTGAGGGCTACGGCAGGGTTTGTTTCCACCTTCCGCGCCAACAGTGCTTCTGCTGTTCAAGTTTAGCAGGGGGTAAATTCATCTCCAGTGTTTGTCGAGGCAGTTTTAAAGGTGTTGACGTTATTACTGCTAACCACTTTATGTGGGCAATGGTTCCAATTTGTTTTAATTTTGATTGGAAAAAAGTGTTCGCCAACTGATATTCCAAACGGTTTCAGGTACATTTTTTGTCCACAATTTTTATTCCTCCGGTTACAATATCTCTAGACGAGGCCTTCAGGTCTAGCTCTAGTGAAACAAAGAGGCCTTCAGGTCTAGCTCTAGTGATACAATCTCTCTAGAAGAAGCCTTCAGGTCATGCTCTAGTGATGCCACTTCGGTATTCGTAGGCTTCTATTAGCTGAGTGATAGTTTATTTCTCGGTTTCGAAATAATTTTTGTTGCTTGGTGCTCGACACGTTCCTCCTTGTTGATATCCTCTTTAAGGTAAGGGGACCATAACTATACTGCAAATTCCACGTGTGGTCTGACGAGTGAAGTGAATAACTGAAGCACGGAGTCCTTGAACTTGTAATAGAAAAATCTACGTATATAATATATATTACACA
>SDVV010013145.1:0-15205 GCA_016164225.1 Gammarus roeselii | reverse complement strand
CGCTGTAGACAACATTGCTTGCACCGCTGTAGACAACATTGCTTGCGCCACTGTAGACAACATTGCTTGTACCGCTGTAGACAACATTGCTTGCACCGTTGTGGACAACATTGATTGCACCGCTGTAGACAACATTGCTTGCACCGCTGTAGACAACATTACTTGCACCGCTGTAGACAACATTGCTTGCACCACTGTAGACAACATTGCTTGCACCGCTGTAGACAACATTGCTTGCACCGCTGTAGACAACATTGCTTGCATCCTGCAGACAACATTGCTTGCACCGCTGTAGACAACATTGCTTGCACCGCTGTAGACAACATTGCTTGCACCGCTGTAGACAACATCGCGTGCACCGCTGTAGACAACATTGCTTGCACCGCTGTAAACAACATTGCTTGCACCGCTGTAGACAACATTGCTTGCACCGCTGTAGACAACATTGCTTGCACCGCTGTAGACAACATCGCTTGCACCGCTGTAGACAACATTGCTTGCACCGCTGTAGACAACATTGCTTGCACCGCTATATACGAACGTGATGAGAAAGTAAGGTAAGAAGGATTTTTAAGGATTTCAAATGTATACAGGTATAATGACATGCTGACAGAAGAACATAAATATCAGAATACACAGATGATACGTACCAAGTCTTCTTCAGCGTGAGCTGTTCTGAAGACAACAGTTGCTACTTAGATGAATTTAATATTAACTTATAACTACGGTTGAAGAGTAAGGAACAACCGATGGACACTGTTGAAAGACATGCTCTATTCTCCACTTTTTAATATGTCGAGACAGACAAGAGAGTTACATTGGATAATTCATTTTAAAAAAAATGAGCTAAGTAAGTATGACCACCGTTGTTTACTTTATCATGACTATTTACTGTTCCGACTGACATTTACTAATGACTTGCTAGTAGAAAATGTCCGACGTGAGGTTGTCTGTTACATTACTAACACACTGATTGGCGCACGCAGACACCAATTTGAAACTAACTGCATAGTCAGCATGACATGTTAACATATGCAAACGAATAAAAAAAGATTTCAATGAGTCATAATCGATGGGTAAAATAAATGAACGGATTTCTACATGAACAAGATAATTGAAAATTTGAGCATACGAAGAGTGAAAAAAATAGAATAAAGGTATCTATAAAATGAAGCTGATGAACTATAGATAGTTGACACGGTAAATTGAATTGCGGAAGTAAATTACAATTCAAGAATTTCTGCACGTACAAGTTCAGACAGGTATAATTTTAGTTTAGGTTTGAAGGTGGCTATACTTCTACCCGTCCTTATATCTATGGTAATCGAATTCCGGGTTTTAGCAGCTCTGTATTTTAAAAATAGTTGTGAATGTGTTGAGGAGTTTCGGGGAATTTGCAAATCCGCATTGTTACGAAGACCTAACATAGGATTAGTTCTAATGAAAAAATCATTCTAAATTTAAGTTGAAGTATTTAAAGCCTTGCAGAAAACTCCGCTGCGAAAAAGTCAGTGATGTGACACAGCGGGAGAATATTCCATTGACAAAAGAGAGGCAAAGTCTGCTAGTATGTGATAGTGTTCTGATTACACGTGTTTAAGTAAGAACGATATGTCTTAGGTTGTTTTGTTGGTAGAAGCATGCACGTTTACACAATACGTCAGAAAGGGAGGACTAAGACTATAGTACAAAAGACTTTATATTAAGTAGGAAATGATGCTGATTTCCCCTCTTGGAGGGTAGGGTCGGCCTTGGAGGAGGCATCGAAGCCACAGCCTCTCGTGGCCCGACCCCGGGGGCTATTTGGGATCGGAAAACTTCTCTTTCTTTCTCATCTCGAAGGCAGTCTTTATGTCCCGTGGGGTGGCCGTTTACTTTGCAGTAAAGGCAGTGGTTCTTCAGATGGACACGACTCTGGATCGTCACAAATGTCATGGTCGTCTTGAGAACAGTGTGAGCATCTTTGCTTTCGTTACATTTTCCGCTCGTGTGTCCGTATTTCTGGCATTTATAACATCGCATCGGGTGTCTGTCAATGGATCTTGGTTTTGGTTGCAGAAAAAGGTATATTGATGTAGTTTGATGGGGTAGGATAGTCAAGTTTCAGCAAGAGGACTGTGTTTGCTTTCCTTTTCGGTGTGATCTTTGGTGCTCGTATTTGAACGAGTCCATGCAACGATGAACTCATCCACCTTCTCTCTCGGGAGAGCCTCAATGTAAATCAGGCCTGAACTACTAGAGAAAGTTGGACGTGAAACGATTGTGCACGAATTGTTAGCGCATTCTGGTCTTGGAGAAGATAGTGTCGCTTTGGAGGTACGGATCCACTCTAATGGTGAATCACACGTCGCTGCTGGCAGTGATGCTTAGGACTGGACGGCCGGTAATTGAGCCCAATTATTTTCACGGAGTGTAAGTCCAAATATCCGGCCTGTCCATGGTATCGAATATGATTTTCAAATGTTCGGGAAAGTTGGGACCGTTGTTGAAGAGATCGTGAGCGGTAAATGGTGAGTAATGTTTTTTTTTGCAGCCCTCTGGGCTCGGCTTGGGTTTTTGTGAGGTAGCGAGTCGTCGAGGTTGTCATCTGATGTGCAGGTAGAGGCGCTTGAGTAGGTTGTGGGTTCTTTGATTAATCGATTTTTCACCAGTTCACGGGGTTGAAGAGATATATCTGACATGACATTCGAGTCTCGTTGGACGGTCGTGGATTGTGCTGGGTCCTACGGTGAAGTCTTCAGCTTCCAGGTCAGAGAGGCCCGTCCCTGGGTTTAGTAAGTTCGTAATTTCCTAAATGTTGCTGGTCAACTCCTCGATGCGGTCGTTTCTTCGGTCTTCATCGGCAGAGGCTTATAAGTGTATGAAGATAACAACAGGTATTTTGGCCCAAACTAGGTTGGTATTTTATAGCAAGAGGATTAGTTCTGAAGTTGAACGTCTAGGCACGATTCATGTGTCATTTCTGTTACTAAAACTCCAAAAAAGAATCGCACCCTACTGGGGAGCCTATTATGACTCACGTTGAGGCTCTGGTGGAAATGAGGCCCAAATCAAATAAAATCCAAGAAATAAAAAAGGTTTATCTATTCAACTGCGATTTATGTAGAATTTATCGAACCGTGGCTTGAACGTTTCGGTTGTATTGCTGTCTACAACCTCTGCTGGTAGTTGTTACAATTATTTGACAACTCTATACGTGAAGAAATTGCGCGTGACGTCGAGTGAGAAAAGCTCCACAACGATTTTGCGTCCATTATTTCTCGTCACTCCGCTCGTATCTAGAGTAAAAAGGCTCCTTCGGTCGGCGTTTTCTTTATCCTTCATAATCTTCCATTCCTCGATCATATCACCTCTGACTCGACGCTTCTCTAGCGAATAAAGGTTGAGTTCACGTAGTCTGTCTTCGTACGGTATATTGCGCAGCGGAGGGATAAGTTAGGAAGCTCTACGTTGAATCTTCTCTGATTCAATGACGTCTTTTCTAAGATATGGAGACCAAAATTGAAAAGAATACTTGAGATGCAGTCCAACGAATGTATTGTATAACTTAAGAATACTGTGTCTGATTTTGTACGAGAAAATGCGGGACATAATACCTAGCATTTTGTTGCTTATTTGGTAGCATTATTACATTCCTTCCTGCTTTTTCAGTCGTTACTAATAATGACCCTCAATCTCTCTCTTCGGGGACTGGGATCAGTTTCTTTCCGGACATAGTATATTCTTGCTTGAGTATGAGGATCTATGTGCTCAACTTTCCATTTGTCTACATAAAACTTAATTTGCCACTTTTCTGATCAACATTTTTGTTCAAGTCTAATTGGATCTGCTGACACTCTAGTTCAGTTATAACTTTTCCTCCTACCTTAGTATCGTCTGTAAACTTGGCATTATTTGAAAGCACGTTTCTATCGAGTTTGCTTATGAATATTATGAAGAGAAAAAGACCTAACATGGTTCCTTGAGGAATGTCGCTTGTAAAATTAACCCAAAGGGAGGAAACTCCGTTGAGTACAACTCGCTACCGTTTGTTCGCAAGCCAACATTTTACCCACTTATTAAGCTCGTCTCGAATACCGAAGCCGTGCAATTTATTAACTAAGCGCTTGTAGGGGGACTTTAACGAAAGCCCTTTTGAAAGTCGAGGTAAATGATGTCGATTGAATATTTTGTGTCTTGAATTTTAATTATATTCATGAAAAAAATTAGCAGGTTCGTAAGACAGGAACGATTGTGTCTAAAGCCATGCTGAGAGTCGTCTATTAACTTGTTTGATTCTAAAAATTCTGTACTTTGATCCGTTATCAATTTTTTCATCAATTTGCCAATGACTGAGGTGAAATTATTGGACGGTAATAGCCGAGACACTGGCGCTTGTTGTATTGGAGAGGCTGACTGTCATGACTGTTGGGATCATGGTCTTCGTCGCTCCGGAGGGGATGCTGGCCTCTTCCATATGTGGTTTCTTTCTTCCTCCCATCGGCCCCCTGGTTGACGCCAGAGGCCAGGGGGCTCACTCTTGATGGCCACATGACCGGATTTACTGATTTCAATGTAATGGTAATTTGATTTGATTCAAAACAAGCAATACATGAAGCTTAAGGTTCCAGCACAAACTAGGGACCAACCTATGTTATCAAGGGGGCTACCTGCAACATTTAATAATCGGCACGTGAACAATTGCGAATTACTTTTAATTGGAAGTGGGAAAAGAATTCAAAACCTACAAAACGCTACCAAAATCAATGTCTCTATGCTCTAAGCCACGCCGCAGATGTTTCTTCTTCTGGCCTTGTAATTAGCTCATGCCTCTTTCCCTTCCCCAGACTGCCATAGCCGTCAAACATTCATAGATTTCAATGTTTTATTGCTCACATTTGAAGGCACAAAACACGAAATCCTTTCCATTTGTATGATCAATGGGAATAATGTTCGTTCATGTAGGGTTTAGAAGAATTAGGGATTGAAGATTTAAAATTGATTTAGGTATAATGTTATGTTTACAAATTGCGGAAACATCAGAATACACAGATGATACGTACCAGGTCTTCGTCAGCGTGGACTGTTCTGAAGACAACATTGCTACGTGGATCTACTCGATTTTAACTTGTAACTAAGGTTAGGGAATAACATTATTTAGATTCTACTCTTTCTAAATAATACTACAATACCGTGATTATTATATAGAGATCCAAGTTAAATTAAATACTGCCAATATCCTAAGGTGATCTCATCTGCGGAATATATTCTACAAAACAACTCTTTTAAGAAGCCGAAATTATATCAATACCATCATTACGGCTGCGCAGGTGCTAATATTTCGATTAGATGAAATCGTCGAGTTTCTTTCCTAAATAACACGTCTGTGCATTACACTCCGGATTTACTTACTGAAAAATATACGTCAATGTTAATAAAGTTGCAAAGTCACCTAACAAAATATAGTGCAAAGTGTGCCGGACATTTCAGACTTGCATCTCACGCAGGGGTACAAGTTGGATCTGTCCAATATTAGTTTATAACCGCTAGTAAAGGCTTCTGCTCTCTCCATCATAGAGTGTGACAGGGGGCACTACGGACCGGACTGCGTCATGAAGTGCAGCTACTGCAATGGAGCCTGCAACCACGTCACAGGAGGCTGCACTAGGGGCTGCAAAAACCCTCAGTTGTGCAATGCAAGTGAGTGGACTTGACAGCCAGGTACAATTTCATCTAAGAACAGCAATAGAAAATATGCATACCCTACTACAATTATTAGTTCGTAAATTGAGATAATAGGATGTAAAACAAATAAATAATTAAAGTATCATCTGTTTTTCGTCGATATATATCTGTTGAACAGGCAACGGGCTGGCAGTAATTAAATAGTGAACAAGATGAAATGATAGTCTGGGCTCTATTCGCCACACAAGATGTCGAACTTCAACATCTGTTCAAACTCACACTACTTGACTAATAAACAAAACACAGTCGCTAAGACCTATTATGATATTTGTCATGATTTCGGAGGAGTACTTTGAGAATAATGTGATCGAGTGATGATAGAAAGGGGCAAAATACCGTTCTCTATGAAGTCTTGCAGTAGACTGTCGCCAACGAATCTCGTACGATCTCCAGCACAGGGAAAGCATGTATGGTCGTTACATTGATTCAAGTTTTGGGCTTGTCTGGCGACATCAACGAGCGCTCCACAAATCATCACATCCAGAGGCAACACCCCACGAGACATACACAAACATCCTGGTTAAGTTCAATTGGAGATACAAATCAGTCGCGTACGGCCGTGGCCTATCATCATGTCATGACATAAAATGCATATTTTCACTGTTGAAAGTATAAGTAGTGAGTTAAGTTTCTTCAATTGCGGACCCTAAATGTTTCTAGCTATAATATATTGGGTCTCGCTCTTTTTTTTTGTCTTAAATCCGCGACAGGGGACGGCATTAGTTGAAGAGGTGTCAGAGCCGTACCGCTCCATTGTTCCAGATATGGCGGTATCTAACTACTACGCGGTAGCACCCATGACTACCGTGACGTCACTCACAGGCCTCACGGTGGCCGATTTGCTCCTTTGAAGGGAAGAGGGTGTCGGAACCTTCCTTTTTCAATGACTGAACATCTTTTTCCAATCACTGTGCTACGATCCAACCCTATTCTATCTGCCTCAGCTCCAAATTGCTTCTTCTCACATTTCTGATCTAATTATTAAATGTTTTTATTGCAAAGCTTTTTTCAGTAAATGAAAACGCATTTATGGAAATATAAATCTTTTCCTCGTAGATCGTTTCAGTTACTGATAGTAACCTTCACGGAAACTGCGTTTGTGGCGTTAGGTACTACCATGGCATTTCACCGCGTGATTGTCCAGGTTACCTTTACATCGTTATAGGAGTATAGCTTTCCTTCAATAGCATCTTTGTGTCTTTTTTTATCTCCTCTTTGTCCCTGCCGAATGTTTGCTTCAACACCAGGTGCTTCAGGTGAAGATTTTTATTGAGCAAATCAAAGAATAAATTAGAAACTCAAAGTTTCGTACTCTTGAAAAATGCATACCACCCGAAATACCTATCGCTACGACGCAGTGTAAAGCTATACACTATGGAGTGATACGACTCCGACACTTAACAAGATGTAACGATATCAAAATACGAAGAAACACGAAATTAGTTCATACATGGCAATGCAAAATACTATTTTTGGGGTTATTTTATAACAATTATTTGTTGAAATTATTAAACAATGAATTATCTCATTCTCTGTAAAGTTTTACCCTGAATTTAAATTATTTCGCTATCTGTACTCTAACTGAATTTAGTAACCTCCTCCCCATTTTCCTATACCAATTTTTAGCCCCTACCATACTCGGCCTAGGAACTCTGTTGTCGTTCTTTTTGTCAGCTTACCCGTCCCACCAATCAACTTGAGAGCAAATGTAAAACTTTCCTTTTGATTATAACAATCCGAATTTGTCTTATTTTTTCCAAAATGGAGCAGAGAAATCATTCCTATACCTTGTTGAATACCGAGTTAAATATCTGATTAAATACCTGGTTAAATCAAGGGGCTACTTCGAACTCGATATAGACTTATATCACATATGCAGCAAAGTGGGCATCCTGCACTAAACTGCACCTGTATTTCTTTCCCTGTTGGTCTTTTCAGTCCAGAAGCGCTTTTGTCGTTCATTTCCTCGGCCAGTGTGCCCGTTCTACCGCCCACTGATCCATCTTATGGCAACATTATAGATACGAAGGTTTCATCAAAATAATGCAGTTTCTGACGTTCAATTGCCTGTAAATAAAACACCATGCGGTAGAAGGCCACGCCAGCGGTTTCAGAAATTCCTTTCTACTTTTCAACGATTGTGCTCGCGCGTTAAGTTCAACACAGATTATTTCTGTAATGGAGCTTGGACATAATTTGTTAATGACTCTATACCAGTCTTGTGCAGGTCTTATGCTTCAGAACGCGGAAAGTTTGTCCATCAGGTATAAATTTGTAAAATTTCTGAGCAAGAAATTTTGCATGAAAAAAACAGTCGATTGCGCTGGTGCTTTTCTGTTTCGTGTTGTCTAGTTCTGTTATCAAGTAGGCACTCGTTCTTTGGCCTATTTAAATGCCATCAGCTCGTAAATATATTAGTATTTTCACAGAAGAAAAATATCTTTTAAAGAGAACATTCATCAAATTTCATCCATCAATTTCATCCACTTACGTACAGGAATGGAACTTTCCTTGGTATACCGTTGATTTTATTTTGTAAATGCAGTTCTTCCATGAAATGCTTACAAGTCATTCAAGTTTGTGTTGGGGGTTCAGCCAGTGGCGACATTTGGTAAGCGTCGTCTCACTAATTCATTGATCATCGATGTTATTTTCTATGAGGCCCATACATTTGATCATTTGTGAAAACGGATACTTATTTGCTAATAACCGGTCACCTAATCTAAACCCATTGAAGCCGCCCGTTCCGAACAAGTAATGAAAGTCAGTTCCTAAGCTATAGATATAATGGGAGTCAGTTCCTAAGCTATAGAGGTAATGGAAGTCAGTTTCTAAGCTATTGAGGTAATGGAAGTCAGTTCCTAAGCTATAGAGGTAATGGAAGTCAGTTCCTAAGCTAAAGAGGTAATGGAAGTCAGTTCCTAAGCTATAGAGGTAATGGAAGTCAGTTTCTAAGCTATAGAGGTAATGGAAGTCAGTTCCTAAGCTATGTAACAGAAGTGAATTCCGAACATGTATAGAAGCGAAAGAAAATCCGATAATGGTTAGACTATAACCGGGAAACAAATTAATATTTTCCCACGTGGAATTGAACTGAGATATAAATTTCTTACGGTAGTATATGTAGACAAAGCTTCTTAATGAGGAATAGTAATTAAATTTCCGATGAATTCAAATATCGAATTGAAAACAAACATTGAAGATTTTATTTAGTTATCACACATTAACGAATTTTTTTTTTCGTACCACGTGGAATAAGTGGCACGAATTGTTCACGTTGACTCCTTTTACTACGTAGAAAAGCCTTCAATCTTTAATTATTGATTTTTTAATAAAATCAACACTGTGCTTGAATTAAATAATCTAATTATGTTACTGTAGGGAGGAAGAGTAGCGGCTAAATTCGTGAAATCATAAGAAAATAGTTTTGAAGGTGACTTACCCCCATGGCGAAACACGTTTATACGGTTTCTATCTCCCATTAGTCCACTCCCTTCCCTCTTCAACCTGTCCCCTCTCTGCATACTCTCCGGCGTAGTATGCTAGGACCGTCTCTTTCTCACCCCCCAGTTCACCTTTTCTCAACCTGCTCAGCCTTCATACACGCCCTAGAGTAGCATGCTAACACTGTTTCTATTTCCCATCGCCCCCTTGGGCAGCTTAGTAATACGGTCTCTACCTCCCCTCAGTCAACATACCCTTCAACCTGCCCCGCTTCCGCACGCCCCCAAGTGTAGGTGCTGGATGTAGCAACAAGAGGTGTTTTGTCTCCGTGGAGACGTGGATCATGGGTTCCGACGACGGAGAACTGGTTGAGGGTAACGTGTTGACCGGGTGAGCTAAGAATTTGTTGTCATACATATGCCAATAAAATATTAGAGTCAACTTGCAGTTGTAATGAAAATATACGTTAACGTATATTGCTTCATATAAATACCTATAATTTCCCTGATTATACCGGTGCCTTTTTACTGTCACGTTTTCCGCCTCTCAGCTACGAGCTTCAATTGAGTGATAAACTAAATCCAACCGAATGGGTCACAGCCGGGATCCAACACTCCGGACAAAAGGAAATTGGTACGTAATAAGATCTACAATTGTCCCTTTGTCTGACCTCGGCGGCACCCTACAGAACCACGATGCGATCGCTCGAGAACTGTATCCCTACTGAGCTGTATGCGTTTTAACATGAATAGCAAGGAAATAAAGAATACTCGCTAGGGCAAAGAGTTCCAGTGATGACGCTTCAGACGAAATAAACTGTTAATCATCAATTGCATGGTGTAGAAAGATTTGATATTTGATATTATACACTACAGCCTTGCTGTAGTGAATAATTGTATTGAATATATTTAAACCGGTACATGAAAGTTTGCAATTAACTACGACAAAAATTATAAAGGTCATTCTATAATCGTATCTTTGTGGTTTATCATGAAGATTAGTGTACTTCAACACCGCCATGCGAGTAATTCTTAGGTAGCAATGGGAAAAATTTCAGTTGTTCTGGTGAAATTGAACTATATTGCTGTTCCCACTGTTGTTATGAGGTTAGTCATCTACTCTCGTCCTTTTCGCTGTATATACACATTCTGCTACAGATATTTCTTTACAAACAGTGCTGCTCAAGGGAGACTTACTACTTTAATTGTGCTGGATGCCCTAGTGCGTGCTATTTTGAAACCAGCAACAAGACTGGTTCGATTCTTGGCTACGGAGTTGAGAAATTTCCCCATGGTGCATCGAGTCACTACTCATTTAAGTGCAGTAAAAAGTTTCGATGGAGATTCGGAGGGTCGGATTCGAGTTTTTTGTTTGTTTAAAAGGGGTTTTGGAAGAGCAAATTTGTCTTTACACAGTCAAGAATATGCGTTGCACTGACCTCAAAGCCTCCGCACACGATGTTCAAAGTCCCGAGAGCGTTGTTTGATCGACGAGTCATTCCTCCTCGGGATTTAGGCCAATGAACACGCACTCTCCTGCGTGTTCATTGTCTGAAATCCCGAAGAAGGATGACTCATCGATCATAAGACTCAAGGCTTTCGGGACTCTGAACATAGTGTGCGAAGGCTTTTAGTTGCACAACGTCTGATTCTCTCCCTGGTAGCGCGTTTTTTATCGCATGCACGGCGTTTATGTGCCGACTTTTGACTATTTAAGAGATCGACCAGAATGTCGCACTCGAGGCCTGGTAGCCTCAAACCTACAACCATCAGCTTCCAATGGAAGACCAATGTGAGCAGATACCGACCCGCAACCCACTCGGCTACCGCGGGCCTGTGGATGACCATTGACCATTCATCTAAATAACGTCTTATGTTTTTGTTTGCTATCCTAGAAAAACTTTCATGAAAGCCAGATTTCAATAGCAAATCTGCCTTTCCACTATTTCTATCTCCTCATCAAACGCACGTTAGATGAAAGGACTTGTCTAGTTTCAAGATCTGTCGCTCGCTCGCCTGCGGCAGTCGGACGCGAGCATCGACACTGTTCATTTGTGCCTTAAGCCAAGGGCTAAACGAATTTTATAAAAGATTATCAGTAGACACTAAAAGGACTCTGTAATGAACGTAAAATTCAAAGGAGATGAAAGTGGCAGAGGAAAGAGCAACAATGGTAAACATTTCGGTAGTCAGAATAAATCTAGTAAATTTAATCAATGAATGAATGTATCAATCATATTGGATTTTGCGGTAAAAATCATGGAATTTCTGCTATTTCCTAAATTGCTCATTAGTTTTGCGTTAATGCAATTCGCGTTGCAAACTTTATCTATTCATGTGGTGATAATTGCATCGTGTATGGATAAGGCAATGAGTATACATGTTCGTATTATTTGATAGGAAATCACGTTGAAAATATCGGTTGATGATTCGTGTTGTCGAGTCTTCCGATCAAGGCTTTTCGAATATCACATTTTCATGTTCATCTTCAGTAGCCAGTTTTTTTTTAGAAATAGTAGTTGAACCTAGGTTTAATTTATTTTATAATTAAATTATCCTACTCGACTATTTACTGAATCGAATGTGTATGTCCTATGAATTATTTTATTTTCTGCTCATGAGTATTTTTTTCAAGTTTGCCACACCGCGACAAGGAAATGGACATACGGCTTGATTTCGTCAAACTAAATTATGATGCAGTGCAATCCTTAACAGGAGCAATGCTCGAATAGGCGTTGGGGCTCATAGGACGTCGGAGCACATAAGACGTCGGGGCTCATAAGACGTCGAACATAAGACGTCAAACGTCGTCAAACTTTGGGGCTCATTAGACGTCAAACTTAGGACGTCGAACGTTGTGGCTCATAAAATGTCGAACATTAAGATGATAGAATCGTATGCTTTACCAAAATATTTTTTGGGATTTGATCAATGAAACTAAAATGCCTCTATTCATTTAAACCTTAATCTCGTTCTTCTATATGAATAGTTTCGTTCAATGATCATATGCACCACAGCGAGACTGTGATGAACAGACGAATGCAGGCTATAAGTGCCTACAGTGTAATTGGCAAATGAGGGCGTGGCAATAAAAGAAAGAAGGCGGGGCTAACATGTGCACTACAGCGAGACTGATGAGCAGACGAATGCAGGCTATAAGTGCCTAAAGTGTAATTGGCAAATGAGGGCGTGGCAATAAAAGAAAGAAGGCGGGGCTAACATGTGCACTACAGCGAGACTGATGAGCAGACGAACGCAGGCCATAAGCGCCTGAATTGTTATGGGCTGATGAGGGCGTGAATAAAGAAGGTAGAGGCGAGACTATCAAAGAAAGGGAGTAGTGAGGGTCAAATTTAGGAGGGAGGGAGTCGTATATTGCTATATCTGCAATGACTCTACCTTCACCCTCTTTTGACACGAAGGGGCAATGTTTGCAAATGTACGCTTATAAACGAGTTTACAAGAGTAGCTGGAACAGTTTTTTATTGAATAACGCATTAATGTTAAAAACAGAAGCTGAGAGGAGCAGACAGCAATCCTTGATCATCGTGAAATCTCTTCTCTATTTTCGTTGAGAAATCAATCGATATGATATGACGTTTGCAAATGGTGACTGCCTCATACATGGGAATATGCGGCTTCCATGCGCTGAAATGCGCCAATTCTTCCATATTTTTCATAGCATAAACATTTTAGTGTTCCAGGTAATGTTTATGGTATCAAAAATGTTGAAAAAATTTCTTGTTCAACCAAAACACATGATCAAAAATCTAGCTAAAATATAAAATAATAATGAATGTTGTAGGAATCTTCACCTCACAAGTTGCAATTCTGAAACTTATTTGGTATGACACATGAATTGGTTGAAACGAGCTCTTATATTCCTAAAGTGATTGCTACTCCTATAGGATGCATTCAAGCTTGTCATAAATGAAAATGCAAAACTTTGATTACTTCAATACTGTTTTTATTTATTACTGTGATTTTCCAACCGCCTCATGGGACCAATATGGATCTTTGGCCAGCAGACTTGCATTAGATAGTTATTCAGTCCTGACCCCCAATTGCAACGATCGCATTTTGGCGCGTAGTTTTCATCATCGAACTATTTTTGATCTTTTGATCAGGAGAAGACGGATTGAAGATGTCAGAAAATTTTATCGAAGAATTGCATGGATGTTGGGAATTTTATAACAGTCTCCAACTATAACGTTGTGTAGGTCACTTCTGTCACTTACGACACCGTGTGGCATGTCCTATCGCATAGTACTAATGGAGGCTTACTAACGCAGAAGTCGACTACGTCTTCATTCCGGGTCGCCTGTACGCCTTTCGAGTAAGGGTTCTGACGAGCATGGGGACGGCCAACCCCGAGTACAACCTGAGGCTGCAAGAGACTGAAGTGCGGATCCCCTGCTTCAGTGAGTGTTGCTCTAAGTAATGACAGAGTAGGGCAGGCCTTGTGCACAACGTTTAGGCTGTGAGAGACTCGTATGCCGCCCACCCCTCGATGAATGTTGAACGACAGTACTGGCTTAGTAGGGCAGACCTCGATTATTACCGGAGAAGGGTAGAGAGCTGCCGTACTCATCCCATGCCTTGGTAAGTGCTAGCTGCAGTGTTGGCACGTAAGGGCAGACCCCGAGAACAGTCAGAGGCTTCGGAAGACTAGTGTGCATCATCTGCGTCGGTGAGTGTGTACTTCAGTGTTAGCACTGTCAATGTCGACAATTTTGCAATAAATTATTCAGCAAAAGGACAGACGTGCATTTTTGAATTTAAATGTACCAATATTTATCTCTATACATTTTTTCCATGAACATTAGATTTAAGGTGATAAGCACTTATATAATTATGTAATTCATCTGTTCACATGCAACCTATTTCTCTTTCTTGAAAAAAACTTGCATTGAAATCACGATTATCAACTTTATTCAGAGACCAATATTATTTTAAAATAGTTTTTAGATTTCCTAACGAAGAATTCCATCAATTCGACAATCATTGTGTTGGGTTTATATAATATAAAAATGCTGCAATACCTTCGTCTAGACCCGTATTCTACTTACCTCGTCTGTAGCCTTAATTTTTTTTATAAAGAAGGCCCGAAGGCCCCGGGAAGATGCCTTCACCGTTTATTTCCTAAGGCCCCCCAAAAGATAGGGAGACCCCTGGCCTCAACGCTCGCCAAAGCTTATGGCATCCAACCATACTACTTCTGCCTCCAACCCTGCTGAGGTTGCGGGCAGTGGATCGTGTCTCAGACGCGATTGATGCGTCTATGCTTGCGTCTATGCCCGAACACTGCCGAAGTGAGTCTATGCCCGAACTGCCGGACTTTCTAATCACAAAATACAGTTTGTTTCGGAAAGTTGGCTCGAATCCTAAATAGGTTTAATCTGCCTATCGGTAAAGACTATTTATGATCACTGAATAATTTTGTATTTGTGAAAAACTTTCGGTAATTATTATTCGTTTCAGACCTAGAATATCCCCCTTCCTATCTCACTCTTGCATTGAGTTTCTTACTCAAGTTAATGTTATTTCAAAATAAATTTTGAACACTGCTCAGCTTGAATAGAGATTTACGACAACATCAACATTTTTCCCGTTGCCGCCATTCACACTTGTGTGTCAAAAAATAATTTTCATTCGTGCTTGTTCTACAATATTGTCATTTTGTCGTGTCGGGTAATGATTGTATCGAGAACTAAATACAACATATTTGTTAATATCCTATTGTTGATGACCTGCCGAACCTCTAACAGCAGCTCAAACTTTTAATTGAAGGAACAAGTGATCTACATTGACTTCTTTGATCGTGCTATGCACGAATTTACACATGGAAATGAATATTGCGTAGTTTCAATTAAATCCTGTAGATGAGCTACTTCACCGTTAAACTTTAATACGGAACACTTTTACTTCCATAGCATTCCAATGTTACAAAATTGATAGAGAGCGTTCTTAGCCTCCAAACCAATTTAGAAGACAATATTGCACCTGGTGTGCTAGGACTCTTTGAAACCAAGTTTTCA
>SDVV010013144.1:0-15205 GCA_016164225.1 Gammarus roeselii | reverse complement strand
CTACGTGAGTGAGGGGACTGCGTGAGTGAGGGGACTGCGTGAGTGAGGGGACTGCGTGAGTGAGGGGACTGCGTGAGGGAGGGGACTGCGTGAACGAGGGGACTGCGTGAGTGAGGGGACTGCGTGAGTGAGGGGACTGCGTGAGTGAGGGGACGGCGTGAGTGAGGGGACTTCCCAAGTGAGGGGACTGCGTGAGTGAGAAACTGCGTGAGTGAGAGGACTGCGTGAGTGAGGGGACTGCGTGATCGAGGGGACTGCGTGATTGAGGGGACTGCGTGAGTGAGGGGACTGTGTGTGGGAGGAGGATGGATGAATGAGGGGACTGCGTGAGTTAGGGGACTGCGTGAGTGAGGGGACTGCGTGAGTGAGAGGACTGCGTGAGTGAGGGGACTGTGTGAGTGAGGGACTGCATGAGTGAGGGGACTGCGTGAGTGAGGGGACTGCGTGAGTGACGGGACTGCGTGAGTGATGGGACTGCTTGAGTGAGGGGACTGCGTGAGTGAGCCCAGCCCGCCCATTGGCGGAGCAATTAGGATTTCTAATTTATAACGCTGAAGGTTCATACACGTTTAAAAAATAAACACTTTTTTTTAAGGCTCTTCTTCTTGATCGCTCATTGCAGTTAAATGATGCCATGAGCATATAGTTGCGGTATAGATCATACTCGGTCAAAGGATATCACGTGCTAAATGTGCTGCTTGTACAAATGCATTAATCAGTTCCTTTGCGTTATTCTCTTATGTCTTCGAAATAGAATTTTACAATATAAAAGATTCTGCTTTAACTTCTTACCTTCTCATACCGTGCCTTACTTTGACCATCGTGAATTGCATAGGCATTTTCTGATTGAGTTGAGTAAACTAAATCAGTGTTGTAAGACAGGAGAAGATCGGATGTTAAAACCAAAAAACCGAATCATAATCGAACCATATTCCCTGAAGATTCTTTTGAATCTCGATCACGATGTATGTACAGTCTATGAATCTCGTACAGGAAATCACCTTTCTTAATAAAATCTTAGAAAAAGTCTGAACGCTCTCAATAAACAATGCTAATTTAATACCATAGATAAAACTTGTTACCCGATACGCGTTCCTATAAATCACTTAGTTCACTGCCTTTAGAATAATGGCCTCAGGAAAACTCGACTCAGCACAAGCACTTAACACACTTTTGTCACTGATCTACAAAAGTGATTTACATGGTTGGGTATATTTATTTTATCTGCAGCTACGATAGGGTGCAGCGGCTCCCTACATCCGAATTTACCTACTGCCTCGGGCTTTCACAGTTTGTTACCATAGTTTGTTATCGCACTATTCGCAAAACAGTTCATGAAAATCAGAAGATATTCGTATTTCTAAAATTATTTCTCATAAATATTCATCCAAAAATTTCAAAACAATCGTCCTTCTGATAGTCTCCAATTTGAATTCAATGATCAGCATTCAATAGAAAAGTCTACATGTCTACAGGTTCAGCGTAAACTTGTGTTCCGCCCCATTAGTGTATCCAGCCTGTATCCAGCCTGCATCCAGCCTGTAACCAGCCTGTATCCAGCCTGTGTCCAGCCCAAGCACCTCCGACTTACCCTGTATTCCCTTCGGCCTCAGAAAGTTAGCACTGCGGCTATCTCCCGAGGTCGAAAATTGCCCACTTGCTGGAGAGTGTGTGAAGTCCACGCGTTTCTTCTGACCAAACCAGTGTTCATGGATTGAGCTTACGTCGTACCCGCAACCGTCGATGAAAGGGTTCATGACACTCTGGGGGCCACTTGGCGCATGGAGGCTGGGCTCAAGGCTTCCACTTCATAGATTGCACGCAAGGGGCCTCGAAGATCTTTTTGTTGTGCGTCATGTCTGCTGAAAAAAGAGTGAACTATGTAATTGTGTCGTAAAAAGTTGTAATGTATTACGTTATTTTCCAAGTTCAATCATCATCCATGGATCAAATAAAATGAAATATTTCCATATATGTTTTATTTATGAGCGAAGTGTTTTGTTGCTGAAGTAAATCGGTAATTTCAAGAGTTTGCTTTTTGTGGCGCAGCTGAATTGTAAGTCACTCCTCTGCAGTTTAGCCAGTAACCCCGTTAAGCTACGACTAATAAAATACTCAATGGTAGGCTAGAGCATGGAAGAGGGTCATTCGAGAAGAGGCTGTGCTAAGATCCACCATCATCGGGTGCGAGAGATGACTGATAGTGTATTGCATGGCCACCTTTTTGGCGGAAAGTTTATTTTTTGTAATCCATGGGGGGTATGGGGCAGCTCGGGGATGGGCTGTTTTCCGTCAAGGACGATAATGTAGATGTTTTATTACTGTTCTGTATCTAACAAATTCAATTTTGGTTACCTATTAACAGATGTGTCTACTAACTCCAATTGTTTTTGACGAAGGCTAAGCTATTTGAAGTCGGAAAACCCAAACGTCACAAGAAACCTCATAGACATCGAATTCGCCTATAATATTGGTTTACCTCAACTACGTTTTAGATATTTTTCACCCAAATAATTTGTCTTCCTTATAACTGTAATACTTCGTCACTATATCTTAGCAATGACACGCACGGATTCAGACAAGTTGCGCAGTATTGCTGTCTTTGAATGATTAACAGCTTCACGATAGTAACATTTCAGGTACAACAGCTGTTCATTGACCGTAACCTAGTTAGTAATTGCCAATTAGAGTGTGGGCGATTATCGGCCACTTTAGGTGAGAATAGGCTCCAATCAAAGGTACCCCACCGAGCCTCATTGCCGGCATTACCGTCCAAATGGGACTCTCTTAGATCCCTTTGGCCGAAGGTTGAGCAAACAACAAATGCCGCTTTTGCTTACGTTTCCTCCCCTCCTTGTACGGTCGTTATGATGCTGTCACCAGTTTCTCGGAGACGATCGTCCCCCAATAAATACATTAAACGATTTTTTTCGAATTCATTTTTCCTATGTAAGCGTTGCAGTTGAGAAAATTTTTCAAGTTTTCCAATGTATTTCAATAAAAAAATTATTTCCTGCTTCCGATTGTGGCAAATTCTGATTGCTTCCAAAGCCAAATTCGAGAAGTTTTTTTCCGCGGAGATTAACATATGGCGTAGCTTACAGCCTAATCTGAGGTGGACGATATAATGCAATTATTTGCCCTTGCTTGTCTCATACGTTGATTTAAAACTTTTAGTGGTGAAATAATCATCTTATTTCTTCACAGATGGCGTCTTGGAACGCATGGTAAATATAACCGTATCCTCAAACATCCCCTTATATATTCTGACCGCCAACCCAAGTCCTCTCGCCGCAACCTCCGTTCTATTTGCAGCGAGTGACCGGAAAAACAGACATTGGTAGTTCTACTACTCATCAGAATTTTGGCGGCCCATTTCATAACAGAACTAGCGTCAATGGACTTAATATGAACGGTCGTTGCATTCGAAGTCAATTGTTTGAAGGTACGATTTATTTCGCAGGTTTCATAAGTCGATATATACACAAAAACTGTACTATCTAACATAAAATCGAATTTTCAAAAGGTCTCAGTTCTGCAGAGCGGCATCAGATCGTTCGGAACGTCCACTCGTGTGATTCTGTATGTAGGTCGAAAAAAACTTATGTGCACGGACTGCAACTGCATCCTTCATTGAATAGTGCCATGACATCTATTCAAAGTAGGATGCAAAGGTAATACTGCCAAGTCCATTTTTTTAGAAAGATAGAAGCCAGCCCGTGTATATGAGTGATTTGCGTTCGGTTATAAGCCTGTTGAGCATATGGTGTCCCACTGTATTCAACTTATTTTTCACATTAATTTATCCTTGAGTCGAGACGGCTCCGACCCACTGTCTGGCCCTTGGCCACAATCATATTATCATTTCACCTCTGCCACTCCGTATATGAAGATCTGAATGCCTAACCAGGATCTGATCACAGATGGCCTGTGTCTGTGGTTTTCCTCTCTTAATTCAAGCTGTTACTTTAGGTATTAAAATATCATAGGTAATGGTACGCTCCGACATTAGATTCCGAATATAGAGCCTTTGCCCGGCCTGGTCGCCACATGTTCACGGCCCCCGGACCTCCAGAGAACAGTCCCTTCCTTCCAGGATAGGCGCGGCCACTTAGCTTTCCAAAAACACCTCAAGGTGTTCTGGCCTAAAATCCTTAGTATATAAGCTCTGCATGATGCTGAGCCCTCAGACTAGGTTTGAGCCCTACACACGCCAAACTATCTCCGTGCGATATTCGATCTCTTCATACTCTCACACTTGTCTACCTCATACTGACTACCTGATAGCAAGTTAAAGTGTACTAGCTTGCGAAAAAAACTTATTGCGGTACTCTATTCATGAACTAGACAGGCTAATAAATGTTAAGTATTCCAGCAAGTTTTACTTCGAATCCCAAAAAAGCCCAGTTTTGACAAACAGTAGAGGATCGCCAAAATGGGCGCTGCAGACAGGATTAGGTAGTCAGACTTTAAATAAACAATACACAGTAAACAATAAATAAACACCTCAAAAAGGTGAAGACGACAAGACATCAGCTGAGAGACAAGGAGAGCATCACTTCCGACTACAAGGAGGGCATTGCGTCCGACTACAAGGAACAGCGAGGAGCAGAACGTACTACACGGCGATCCCCAGAAAACCTTGCGTATACTAAGCACGTTAAATAAATGACTTTGTAAAAAAACAAGTGTGAAATAAAGTGGTTTCGTGCGAGACACAAGTGAAAAGTGTGAAGCTATAAAATAACTTTATATTATTTCACGTTCAGTACTTTTTGCCAAAATGGCCGTTAACCCGCGTACGATTCTTCAAGATCTCCCTAAGTTTTCCGGTAACCCCCGAGAAGGCGAAGCGTATTTTAAATCCGAGCTCGATGCTCGTACAACATTGCCGCGGACGATAAAAAACTACAAATTTTGTTCTCCCTCATAGACAAGAAGAGAGGAGATGCGATAAAACTTCTAACCTGTTATGCTGGAAGATCGGTCACATTTAATGAAGTCAAAACTGATTTCCTCAATATGTACCCTTCTTTCAAAGTAACTGAGTTTAGACACGCGGCCTGAGCGTTATTAGGAACTAAACTTACGTCCGAAAACATTTTTTGTGGGATGACCTCCCTAGAAAATGCGTCGCGTGCCGTGGCAGAAGCCTATCTTAGAAATGAAGCTCTAACTAAGGGTCAATTCAATGACGAAACGATACTGGTCGGTGCCATTCCAGTCCCACCCCCGCCGCCTACTAGCTCATCCGCATCCGCTGCAATACCCGCCCCTCCGTTGATCACTTTGATTAACGTCGTACAGAACTTTGTAATGCACCTATTTGTTGCATCACAAACGGAAAACAAAATGTACGATAAACTGTCCAACTTAGGTCCGCGTAACTCCTCTACAAATTTTATGGCTGAGACAGTAAAGACTGTCGCTCAGCATAAACTGCTCACGGCGACAAATAAACAAGTCAACACGGACGAAGCCATTTGGCAGGTCAGGCAAAAAACAACCTCGGTTAACTTAACGCGCCCCTCCCCCTTGCCGACGACTGTACAAAGAACGACTCCTAGCTCAGCCAATAGCAACCGGTCGCCTATATCTTGTTTTAACTGTGGAAAGAGCGGTCATGTAAGAAGGGAATGCAACTCATGTGCATTTTGTAAAAAATGTGACCACACCGTAAAGCAATGCACCACGCGCATAGCTCAAGCCAAAGGCAAATACT
Organism: Gammarus roeselii; assembly: GCA_016164225.1. Classification (NCBI taxonomy): domain Eukaryota; kingdom Metazoa; phylum Arthropoda; class Malacostraca; order Amphipoda; family Gammaridae; genus Gammarus; species Gammarus roeselii. The sequence goes on along the minus strand of SDVV010013144.1, from coordinate 9,483 downwards.
GTGTCCAATGTAAAATCAAAGACTCGCATAACACTAGCGAATGTATGCGAAATAACCGCGGTCCACCACGAAAAGCCTCACAAACTTACGTGCGTATGCCCCAGTCCGATGATCCTACGACAGTCCAACACGACGAACATGCAAGTCATGACGCCGAGGACAATAACTGGGACTCGAATTTTTATGACGGAAACGACGAGCCGCACCAGTATTGACTAGGTACGCCCCATCCATGGGAACGAAACGGGAATGGCATAATTGTCCCACGTTTAAACGTTGAAATTAATGGTAGAGAACTAAAAGCATATTTAGATACCGGAGCAACTACGACGCTAGTAGCTGACTCTGCGCTCAAAACTGAGGATTACGACTTGGAACCCTATAGTGGTCAAGTACTCGATGCGAACGGAAACCAAATACCTATATTAGGTCAAGCTACAGCTCAGTTCGAGACACCTGCGGGATGCTTTAACACCCGTGTCCTAATATTTAAGAAAAGTGATCGTATAAAACATGACCTGCTGATTGGCATGAACATTTTACGACACGCAGTAATAAACTTCAGCAATAAAAAGTTGAGTTTCTCACTTAGCGAAAACGCTACTAGCAAAACAACCGTAAAACCAGTACTCAGACTCACGTTAAGTGACAGTATACTCATGAATGAAGGTACCGCTGAAGTCGCCCGTGCCGCGACAGAAAATGAAAGTTCACCCGACTGCAGAGAAGCCACCAACACAGCAGAGGAAGATGCTTCGTTCGGCTAGCAAACCAGTTCTGATCAAACAGGTTGCGCCTGCACGAGCAACTCCCCCTAGCTGTACGGCCACAGACCAGTCACAGAAACACTTTAGCGTACATCTAAGCCTCGACGTAACGATACCGATAAATACTATGATGATAGCTACAGTTCCAGCAAATAAAAAAATCAATAATGGACGAGACGTGATATTACATCACACGCAACTCAGCAATGAAGTGACTATAGCCGGAGCACTAGCCCTAGCTGGGAACAAAAGTGTGAAGGTCAACTTCACAAATATGAGCGACAAACCAGTACTTCTAAAAAAAGGCACGAAATTATGTAATGCCGAATATCTAACGGACGAAACGGTACTTGCAGCACAGTCAGTAGAACCCGACTTAAACGCGGACGATAGCAATAAACCGTTGACGCCAGAGGACATTAGCTGCGGTGACCCCAACGAGACAACGACCCTGCTAGAAATATTAAACCGACACAGAGACGCTTGTTGGCTCCCCGGTGAACCTCTAGGAAAATACACGGGAGACCAGTTAAAATTACCACTAAAGGAAGATATCGTGGTGAACAAAGCACCGTATCGAATCCGCTACGCCTACCAAGGTAAATTGAACGAAAAAATTAAAACCATGTTAGACGAAGGAACAATTTCGCGTTCAAAGTCTTCCTATAACAGTCCACTAATCATAGTCAAACGCGGCGACAGAAACCTTGGATTGGTCATAGATTATCGGAATTTAAACGAGATTAGTCAAGCTTTAACCTTTCCTCTTCCGCGTATTTTTGATGTACTAAACTCCCTGGGCCAATCAACATATATGAGCACGCTAGACCTCGCGAGCGCGTACCACCAGTGTGAGATACATACCGATGATCGCGAAAAAACGGCTTTCACTGTAGGAAGCAGCAAATACGAGTGGAATCGTGTACCTTTCGGGCTTCAAAGTGCACCAGGATTTTTTGCTCGCGTAATTAATGAAATACTCTACGACACTCTTGGTCCACAATGTCTCGCGTACATGGACGATATCATACTATTTAGCAAATCAGCCGAACAGCACATGGAAACGATTGAGAACGTCTTACAAAAACTGAGCGAAGCCGGAATTAAACTCAAAATCCACAAGTGCACTTTCTTCGCTAACGAGGTAAAATTCCTCGGTTATCAAATGACCTAAGAAGGCATGAAAATGATCGACGAACGAGTAGCAGCCATTAAAACGATGCCCATGCCGACAAACAAAAAACAAACCCAATCTTTTCTGGGAGCAGTAAATCACTTCCGTATGTTTGTCCCCAAATTCGCAGAAATTGCAGAACCACTGTACGAACTTCTCCGAAAAAATGTCCCCTTTAAATGGACATCTGCCCAGACTAATGCAATCGAAAAACTAAAAATAACACTGTCTCAAGCCCCGATAGTGAAATTCCCAAATTACGACTTACCTTTTCACCTTTACACGGATGCTTCAAATTCCGGTATAGGCGCAGTACTAATGCAAAAATACGATGAAAAATTACATCCCGTAGCGTACGTATCGAAAATATTAAACAGTGCTCAAAAAAACTACTCCGCCACGAAGAAAGAACCCTTAGCTCTCGTTTATGCACTCGAGCAGTTCAGGCACATAATTCTCTTGTTTACGATACACGTGTACACCGACCATAAAGCATTGTTGGGTGCTCTAAAGAAACCCACAAAGGACGAGTGTCTTCAAAGATGGGCACTACTAATCCAAGAATATGGCATTAACCTTCATTACATAGAGGGTAAAGAAAACATATTCGTGGACGCCTTATCTAGATCACCAGTGGACAATGACGATTGCATTCCAGAGAAAGTTCCATGGACTGAACAGGAACTACGAACTGCGCAAAGAAAATATTCTGCGTGCAGACAGCTCTTCGGACTACTACGAAAGGACAGTACGCACTCTAAAAAGCAAAATACGTCAAAACCTATCTCTACTAATATCTTGTTAAATAATAGGATTTTATAGGGAACACTCTACAGCTCTACAGCTTAATGCCCCAATCATTCAAGTTAGTCCACACCGACACAACTGCAGGTCACAAAGGCCCCGAACGAACGTTCAAAATATTCGTTAGAAACTTCTACAATTCTCAAGAACGACTCCTAATAAACCAATTTTGTGATGATTGTTAGTTGTGCACTCAAGTTAAAAAAGTACCCAAACCTGTAACCTATAGAAAAGTATCCTGTTCCAATCAGACCCTTTCACACCATATCGTCTGACATCTTGGGTCCTCTGAGAGTAACTGAAGACGGAAATCAGTATATACTGACATTCAGAGACTACACCACTAGATACACGATCCTTTTTCCATTAAAACACAAGGACACAGACTCCATAATAGAAGCATTACGACAAGTCAATTCTCATTACGGATCGAGTTCCATTTTAATAACTGATAATGCTCCCGAATACACTTCTGTTAAATTAACTACCTTTCTCGAATACTACAACACTAAAAAGGTGGAAATTGCCCCTTATCACGACTCTCTGAACGCATAAACAGACAAGTGAACAAACTGTTACGAATTCACACTACACAACTAGCCATAAATGATTGGGATAAATTATTACCAGTCATACAACTATGTATTAACAGCACATACAACAGCAGTATACGAGAGGCCCCATTCTACGCCCTGTATGCATACGATTCAGCAACCATTACTTTCACTCCCCCCAAACTACAGTACAGTGAAGACGAATTACATACATATGCGACGCTTGCAACAAGTGCGAACGCACTGTAGAGACACTCTCCTTGCAGCGCAAGCTTCCTACACCGATTACACCAAAGCGGGAAGAACAACTAAGTGCATCTCAGTAGGAGACCGAGTCTACGCAAACCTTCGGCAGATTACCAGACAAAAACTAGACTTGCCTGTTAGTGGACCTTATTCTGTCATCAAAAACCAAGGGAAAAGCTTGGGAGCTCCAAGAAATTGCCACTAAGAAAACATATGTAGTCCACCCCGATTACATCATCACCCGGGAACGGTCATGCTCCCCGCTACCTCCACTGACCCGTCGGCAAACAGCAACGCCACCAGCTGCTACCCTGACGCTAAAACCGGTTAGCGCACGACGAGTCCAGCCAGCAAGAGCCTGCAAGCTGCCTTAGCAGCCCCCTGCACCAGAGAGGAGGACGATGTCAACGCACCCGGCATACCTGCTCTCGCACTGCAGCACGGCGTCCCAGCGCTTCTCTTCCAGCCCTGTTCCTCTGCAACTCCACTACGCAGACTGCTCACCTACCAAGGACAAGGTCAACGCGGCAGCTTCCCGATACACGCTACCAAGCACCACCCCTGCACTGCATCGCTGCCACAGCCAGACCTTTTCCCTTGTATACTTGTTTTTCTTTGTATAGTTTAAGTAACTCTTCTTATTTTTCGTTTGGAATCGGTAAATTATTAACAATTGTGTATTAGGAATTGTTGTCTCTTAACCAAGTAAGAAGTGTCACTAGATGTTATTTGAATAGGCTCTCTGTACCTATAACAGTTAAAGATGTAAGGCATAAACTTCAAATGTATATGTTACAGATACACTAATATCTACCATGGAATGGGTCGGCATACTTCTAAAAGCTGTAACCCTTGTCACCCTGGCACAAGCAGGACCTGCATTTCGAGAGACTGTACCCCCATCTGCAGCAGCAAGCACCCCGGCCACTGTCATCCCTTGGCCCGGATTTGCCCATATTCCAGGTGCGTTCCTTTTATCCCGAGTAAACCTAGGCTTTATTAACGTCACTTGCTCCAAATACTCTTCTGATTTGGACGCTGCCTCTCAAACCGCCAAGGTGCTAGCAAACAATAAATTAGTTGGTGCAACTAGAAATCAACTTAACCGTTACGCATTCGTACTATTAAGACTGGAAACAGAATATCTAAGCACTCGTCATAACATCTTTGATCTATTGATGTGCGATGGTCGAGGCTCAGAATTATGGACAAAATTCTATGCCTTCCGAGACCTGATGTCAATAATCTGGACTATATTGAAAAAGTCAGGAGTAACTCAACTTAGAGATAACGTTAGCTACAAAAATCAATCAAATATTTCTTTGAATATCCAAAATAGTACTAATCCAATTAATGCTTCATCCCTGATACTTTATCTGTCCGAAGTTAGACCTTTCCTAACAGGAAGACGAAAACCCCGAAACCCATTAGTTATTGGATTAGGATTAGGATTCTTGGGAAGCTATTTAGTTTCTAAGATTTTTGATATCAATAACCAAGGAAATATTGACACCCTAAACCGCAACCTACAACAACATAATAATCTAATTAAATTAACTAACGAACGCCTAGACATGCTTTCCAAAAACGTGTCTGATTCTTTTGAAGCCGTTAAAAAAGTACTTGAGAAATTAGCTGATACTGTAAAGATAGCGGACACCCATTTAGCAATACAATGGAATTTAGATCAATTAGTAGCCAGCTTGACTGATATTCGATCAACGTTCAGATCAAGCGAGATTATCGTTTCATTACTAAAAGAAGGAATTCTAACCCCCGAGCTAATTGACCTAAAATCACTAAATAATATTGTTATAGAAGGTCGCCAATATTTTCCAAAGTTGGACTTTCCACTTGAAATATCTCGATATCATCTAGATCACGTAATTTCTATTCTGAAAATTCAAAAGGTATCCCACCATAAATTCTTGATGGTAATACCCCTAACGTATACCACTGCTTACGAAGTGTTTACTTTAGTAGCGCACCCTTTAAAGATAGATGAAACCTTCTTTGTCATCGCTGAATTAAGAAATGTGATACTCAGGAGTAACAACACTTATATAATTATAGACAAAAATAAATTTGTACTCTATATTAATCACGAACCACTTACTACTAAATATAGAACCTATTTTTCATAAACGAAAATCCACTTGTGAATGGGAAGCTTTTCAGCAAAATGTAACCGTAATGTTGCTAGTATGTAACTATCACAAAACAGGTTCTACAGATACTTTTATGGTCGAGACGGACCAGCATAGACTAATCTACTTTTCAGAATCTACGAAAGTAACTCTGGATTGCCCGTTCTATCAGACGAGAGACACCCTCGTTGGGCTACATAAACTTCCTTCAGCTTGTGACGTGCAGACTGACGACGTACTTTGGCCCGCTAAACAGATGGTAACTATTGAACTCACCAAGACTAACAAATCCTTTGCTTTCGTCGTGGAACCCACTAACCATCCGATTATTGACGTGAACAAATCTAGTACAGTTCATTCCAGCCTTCGAAAACTGATCAACGAAGAAAAATTAGACGACCCGTTTACCATCGACTTCAATTATCATGGACTACAGCTGGACCAGATTGCCACATACGGCATTTATGCCCAGACTGTTATAACTATAATTGTAGTAATAAATTCCCTCTGCATTGCCTTTTTGCTTATATCCCGAGAGTCTACTCTGGACGTTCTGCAAGAAAGATTCCATGGCGTTAAGGATAGCCTACGAACTAAGAAGATAACTGTACCTAATCGAGACGTCATATTTAATTTCAGAAAAAGCTTACGCGAAAAAGGTGACCATATACGAGACGTAGCCAGACATGAGGCACTTCAACTCAAAACCCGACTACATAACCCACCATTGAGCTTTCATAAACAGTATAGTGTGGATACAGGTACCAACACGGATAATCCACCATATCTTTCCCCCGCTCCGGTACTTGAATTATATCCGGCACTCCCGCGTTACACTTGAACAATTAATTTAGAGTTTGCTACTCTCCCTAACTTTTGTAGAATGGCATTTGTATTAACTAAATTCATTCCTCAATCTGCTGAGAATTATTACTCAGACTTTTAAGGAACGCACGGGAATGCCTTTAAATCACGATACAATTGCAACTAACAAATTAAATGTATTTAGTGATTAATTATAGTGAATTTCTCTTGTTTCCCACGTACGGGAGAGCACCTTTCTCGAGACGGCTAACCAACATCGCCAGCCCGCGATCATCTTCACCAGCCAGTAGCTTAACCCAGTCTACTGCAGTCAGCCCAAGAATACCCAGCACCGTTTTCTACTCCACGCACCGAAGAAAACACAGCTGCTGTCTTCCACGAAGGACGACTACCCGCACTTGTCCCAGGCGAAGAAGCAAGAAGAGCGTCTCCGGCTCACGTTTATATTCTTTTGTTTTTTGTTTTGATAATCACTTTGTAATCATAGATTTGATAAATTAATATAGTATATCATTAATCAACTAAGAATGAGGGAGTGGTGTTGAACAGATGGTGTCCCACTGTATTCAACTTATTTTTCACATTAGTTTCTCCTTGAGTCGAGACGGCTCCGACCCACTGTCTGGCCCTTGGCCACAATCATATTATCATTTCACCTCTGCCGCTCCGTATATGAAGATCTGAATGCCTAACCAGGATCTGATCACAGATGGCCTGTGTCTGTGGTTTTCCTCCCTTAATTCAAGCTGTTACTTTAGGTATTAAAATATCATAGGTAATGGTACGCTCCGACATTAGACTCCTAATATAGAGCCTTTGCCCGGCCTGGTCGCCACATGTTCAGGGCCCCCGGACCTCCAGAGAACAGTCCCTTCCTTCCAGGATAGGCGCGGCCACTTAGCTTTCCAAAAACCCCTCAAGGTGTTCTGGCCTAAAATCCTTAGTATATAAGCTCTGCATGATGCTGAGCCCTCAGACTAGGTTTGAGCCCCACACACGCCAAACTATCTCCGTGCGATATTCGATCTCTTCATACTCTCACACTTGTCCACCTCATACTGACTACCTGATAGCAAGTTAAAGTGTATTAGCTAGCGAAAAGAACTTATTGCGGTTCTCTATTCTTGAACTAGACAGGCTAAAAAATGTTAAGTATTCCAGCAAGTTTTACTTCGAACCCCAAAAAAGCCCAGTCTTGACAAACAGTAGATGATCGCCAACAAAGCCGCAATGAAAATACATGCCGAAAATGTGAAAATCAGTGAAAATTGTGCTAAGGCGAACTCTGTCGATGATAATCTTCTCTGTTCAACACATCTTATTATAAAAAAAATTAAGAAAAACCTCGTCACCAGAACCATCAAGGTCTCGTCCTCGCTTATCTGTTGGGGAACAAGTAGTCAGCAAAAGCGACCCAAAAGGAAAACGGTATGTGAAATTATCATGCTAATTATTTGCATTGATTTAATTTTCATTCTTTTGTAGCTGGCTTTTACTCATTGATATCATCAACAGAAGATGTTGATGATATCAACGTCACAAAAGGTGTGACGCCCCAGATGATGTGACATCATAGATGACGTGACACCGCAAAAAGCTGACGGCACAAAAGATATGAGGGCTCAAGAGATGTGACTTCACTGGAGAAGTGACGGCACAAAAGATGTGACGTTAAAAAAAATATCTGACACACAAAAGATGTGACACCCTTTCTGACGGTATAGAAAGTGTGACGTCTCAGCCGTTGTAATGTCAACAAACGTCATTAGATTGACGTCACAGAAGATGTGACGCTACAGAAGATGTGTCGTCAGTAAAGCTGCGAAGTCACTAAAGATCAGACGGCACTAAAGATGTGACGTCACTAAAGATGTGACTTCACTATAGATGTGACATCCAAGAAGATACGTTGCCATGAATATGGTCAATGGTTGAGTCTATATCCAAACAATTTCAAACTACAGGACAATGACAGAAACATTCGGTATCGATTCAACCCTACTAGTGCGGAAAGAGGCAGACGCGAGTGCTAAATAATTAAACTCAAACCGATTCTATGATGTTACACCTAGGAGAGGTAGCGAAAGTGAGTAAGCTAAATGTCAAAAGCAGGGCTGGGGAGTTCCAGCGGGCGTTGAGGGAGGAATGTGTCAACGTCAGAGGGCAGGGCATGAAAAGATGTGGAGGAAGAATGCGAGACGTTCACAGATGCCTTGTTGAGATGTTCAAAAAATGTGTGTGGTGTGCGCCGCGTGGGCGGGTGCAGGCGGAAGGGCTGCGAGTGGTGGAACGAGGAGGTCAAACTGGCGGTGGCACAGAAATAAAAAGTTTTCGAGGAGTGGGTGCAAGCCAGTGGCAGCCAATTTAGTCGTTTGAAGTACATTACTATAGTAATGGTCTTAGTAGTAGTAAGAGTACTACTCCTGCCAAACTAACAAAACATATATTAAGATATATCTCAATATTACAATGACAGGCTTCGCAACATTTTATACCAGTCGTCAGTACTCATTTTCATGTATACATATACATCAATAAAATATTCAAATTATTAGCGGGTGACAAAAGTATATTTTTAACTGCTGAAATTTTCCTTGTTGATACCCCTTCAGTGAATTACCGTCAGTAAATATTTATAAATAGATGAATATGTTACTAAATAATTGAAAACGTACTATCGAGTGCCTCAATAAAGCTATTTAATATTATTATTGTTATTGTCACACTTTGATCCATATATGTCAGCAAAAACAAATCTGTTATTTTGTTATCTAGTCAACATAACGATCAGGCTGTTAGCACTGAAGAACATGCTAAGCCAGATATTATATTAGATTACAACAAATCTAAAGGTGCTGTTGATAGTGCTGACAAGATGCTCAAAGAATTTTCTTGTCACAGAATCTCGAAAAGATGGCCGTTTGTTCTTCTCACCCATATTATCAATGTTTGTGCTTTGAATGCTT
>SDVV010013143.1:0-15206 GCA_016164225.1 Gammarus roeselii | reverse complement strand
ACTAGACCCGTGAATAGGCTCGTTACTAGACCCGTGAATAGGCTCGTTACTAGACCCGTGAATAGGCTCGTTACTAGACCCGTGACTAGGCTCGTTACTAGACCCGTGAATAGGCTCGTTACTAGACCCGTGAATAGGCTCGTTACTAGGCCCGTGAATAGGCTCGTTACTAGACCCGTGAATAGGCTCGTTACTAGACCCGTGACTAGGCTCGTTACCAGACCCGTGACTAGGCTCGTTACCAGACCCGTGAATAGGCTCGTTAATAGGCCTGTCATTAAGTTCATCAATTGACTCGGTAATCATTTTCAGTGGAGTGCCACGCTATAATTTTTTAATTCATTGCCAGACTGCGATTGCAGTTATAATTTACTTTAATTCAAAATTATAGAAATTGTTAAGAAACTGATGTTAAGAAGGAGTATTAAAATTAAAGGTTGTATTTTCAAAGTAACAATAATACAATGATATTTGTAAATTCATTTCTTTACAAGAGTCGATAACAATTCAGTATTTGAAGGAAAATTTAAAGAACAGTGAGAGGAGGTTCAAGCCTTGGAAATATTTCCTTACCGATACCAATCTTTGAGAAGGTATGTTGAATTATGACATCAAGATCTTATTTTACGTAAGCCCATCTATGAGCAGTTCAGTATGCAGACTTAACGTTGTAATTTACTTCCTCCACTATGTCGATATGCTTTCGACTCATTTTTTTTTTCAACTAAGATGAGAAGTGAAAGGTTCATATGCGTGCTGTTCACTCGGTGCACAAATAAAATACTTTGTACAAGTGTCACCAGGTGAGCCAAGGCCAATAAATCCGTCATAGATACAAAAAAAAATTATATGTACATATATATCAAACAAAGCTCATTCATACAATATAATTACAAATAAAAAACCACAACAGAAACAAAAATTTCAATTCAAAATGCTTAAAAAGTTTTTAAAATGTGGGAATTTGATGGTAGCTTTATATACTTAGACTGTAATTCGACATTATTAATTTTATTTCTTCAAATTTCTTCGATACAGTATGTATCGAATTTCTTCGATACATACTGTACAGGGCGACACGTTGCTGTAGGAGGAGAAATGGGTATACAAATTCAAACAGTAAGCCTAGGAAACATTCAACTGAATACTTCAAAACATACACTTATCCATACAGAAAAACTAGATGTGTATGTGCACATTAAAAACTTCAAAAAATTCCATAAACGTCAGGAGTATATTTATACAAATACAATAGCTGCATTGCTTGATGCAGTTACCTTGAATATATCTCGTGGTCCCCAGTCTATTTACAAGAATGTCTTGAGACAGTCCACGGCAGTGTATACATAGTGTACAGTATGTAATAATGAAGGTGAACACTCATTCACCACAGCTATAACGCACCTCAAATTACGTCTACAACATTCACGAATTTTCTGTAATAGAAACAAAATGATCTTTAAAAAAAATGCAGTGAATCATTGATTCCAAAAAGTATTATAGAATTGTGCTGAATGTTCGATGTCTTATTCCAGCAAAGATTGGACAATTACTTGATATGATAATGTACTTTTTATTTTCACTATCGGAATTACTTTTGATGAACAACAACACCATTGCACACACGACCGTTTTAGTTGGGGATGTTTCGTAAACCAATACATACGAGTCCAGTTAGAATAACCATTAAGAGGATCTTCTGTCTAACCCACTACACAATACAGCAGTTTAAGCACCTTCTAGGTCGACACAATGTTACTGCCTAAATATTGTCACTGTCATTACTTGTATGAATCATACGGATTGTGTCTTTCAGTAATGGTCTACCCAGCGCTCTAACCTTATTGCACTGAGTACCAGCAGGTACTGTTAGTAACTGTGGAACAAGATACTGCACCCAGTGTTCAACCTTATTGCACTGAGTACCCGCAGATACTGTTAGTAACTGTGGAACAAGATACTGCACCCAGTGTTTAACCTTATTGCACTGAGTACCAGCAGATACTGTTAGTAACTGTGGAACAAGATACTGCACCCAGTGTTCAACCTTATTGCACTGAGTACCCGCAGATACTGTTAGTAACTGTGGAACAAGATACTGCACCCAGTTTTAACCTTATTGCACTGAGTACCCGCAGGTACTGTTAGTAACTGTGGAACAAGATACTGCACCCAGTTTTAACCTTATTGCACTGAGTACCCGCAGATACTGTTAGTAACTGTGGAACAAGATACTGCACCCAGTGTTTAACCTTATTGCACTGAGTACCAGCAGGTACTGTTAGTAACTGTGGAACAAGATACTGCACCCAGTGTTCAACCTTATTGCACTGAGTACCAGCAGGTACTGTTAGTAACTGTGGAAAAAGATACTGCACCCAGTTTTAACCTTATTACACTGAGTACCAGCAGATACTGTTAGTAACTGTGGAACAAGATACTGCACCCAGTGTTCAACCTTATTGCACTGAGTACCAGCAGGTACTGTTAGTAACTGTGGAACAAGATACTGCACCCAGTGTTTAACCTTATTGCACTGAGTACCAGCAGATACTGTTAGCAACTGTGGAACAAGATACTGCACCCAGTGTTTAACCTTATTGCCCTGAGTACCAGCAGGTACTGTTAGTAACTGTGGAACAACATACTGCACCCAGTGTTTAACCTTATTGCACTGAGTACCAGCAGGTACTGTTAGTAACTGTGGAACAAGATACTGCACCCAGTGCTTAACCTTATTACACTGAGTACCAGCAGATACTGTTAGTAACTGTGGAACAAGATACTGCATTGAGATACTTTCGTACCTACTCACTCCAATTATATTTATTGAAGTATTGGGAAATTTATCTATAGATACAGTACCTTGACACTGGTTAGCTAAACAAGTACTGTGCTTTGCTAATGTCTCTAGGGGCAGCTAATGTTTCTAGGTGCAGCTAATGTCTCTGGGTGCAGCTAATGTCTCAGGGTGCAGCTAATGTCTCTAGACGCAGCTAATGTCTCTAGATGCAGCTAATGTCTCTAGGTGCAGCTGATGTCTCTAGGTGCAGCTAATGTCTCTAGATGCAGCTAATGTCTCTGGGTGCAGGAGACGATGTGAGGAGTTGAGCAACGTTACTGGACTTCCTGGCACGGTAACTTTGGAAACCGAAGTTTCAAAAAGTATTATACTATATTTTGTACCTTTAATTGACTAATAAATCTGTTGATCTGCTGGGATGATTGATGCGGTCACAATACATGAATACAAGAGTCAGTAGTGAAGGAAAGTTATATGCCATTATTTTATTTTATTTGTTAATTTTTTCCTGATATGGTGGGCTAAAACAACGGTCACTAATGATCTACATTGATCTCCCTCATAAACGATACAAGTCAATCAGAAGGATTGGTCACAGTAACGTGGTTCTTTAGAGAGTTAAAATCTTTCGGCCTAATTACATTTCCTTCGAGTGATAGGCATAGTGGTCACTGTGTACTTATGTGAGAACTTTATTGAATGGGTTTCGTTGGAATTCAAACATCATCTCTGTGTGCGGGCCGTTCCACACTTATCGCTGGAAACCAAAAATTTGCCAATATACTCTCATACTTTCCAAGAGGCCGTCAGCCATATTGCTACGTATAGAATCATCAGCGTAAAGAATAAGTTATGTAATGTGAAACAACATTAAACACAGAGGATTGGTGTAGGCTCGCAGGTCAAACGGAACAGGAAACTCTTGTTGTGAGGTGGGCACAGCAATTGGAACCAGAAACTCTTGATGGTATTCCAAGCGGAACAGGAAATGATTGTAGTCTTTGTAGTAGTAGTAGTAGTAGTAGTAGTAGTAGTAGTAGTGGTAGGCCTGGGACGGGCTGAAGAGTTCATTCTAGCAGTATTCCAAAATTAAATGTTTAGTGCAACTAGCCCAACCTAGATGAGGTTATATCGTTCATGGGCGGTCGTCGGATGCTGAAGACTACAACAGTGGTTGTTGCCACCTTGGTGGCAATAATCATAACGTCAGATTTTCTTAATTAGGGTGTGGATTAGTCTCCCAGTGTTTGTCGATGCGTTTCTTTTAAGTGTTGACGTTATTACTGTTAACCACATCATGTGGTAAACGGTTCCAAATGGTTGGTTTCTTGGTTGGAAAGAAGATTTCGAACACTGATGTTCCGAATGGATTTAGCTGCAGTTTTTGTCCATTATCTACGTTCTTTGGGATATAATCTCGGTGGAAGAGGCCCTCAGGGCAAGTTCTAGTAAGTCCGTTAAGGTATTTGAAGGTTTTTATTAACTGAGATGAGCACATCAATCGGAACAGGAAACTCTTGACGCAACGTTTGCACAGAAGTTGGAACAGGAGACACTTGATGTTAGGTGGTCACTATATTGGGAAAATGACTCTTGAAACTGGGCACACTGGAATTGGAACTGGGCACACTAGAATTAAACTGGGCACACTGGAATTGGAACTGGGCACACTGGAATTAAACTGGGCACACTGGAATTGGAACTGGGCAGACTGGAATTGGAACTGGGCACACTGGAATTGGAACTGGGCACACTGGAATTGGAACTGGGCACACTGAAATTGGAACTGGGCACACAGGAATATGAACTGGGCACACTGGAATTGAAACTGGGCACACAGCAAGTTAATACATGATAGTTTCAGATATGTAGTTCCCCTTTGAATCAACTCACTCTTTTCTCTGTCCGACATCATACATTTACCAGATTTCTTCATCAGCATTGACGCTATCGTCATAAGCCTGCGTCATGTTTCTGTTCTTTTACAATGAGAGCAAATAGCTATTTGGTTCCGGTGTCATACGTGCTGTGCAAACTAGAAAAATTAACACCAACTAACCGACAGGAGAATCATTACCGCTAATGTATGAGTTTCATTAACCATTGATCAATTAACTGATGTGCAACATTTTGTTCTAGAAAGATTTTATGAAGGATGTAAAGAAGCTTTAGCAGAGGTCTCGAGAGCGACCTACAGAAAGTTCTTAAGCCAGGACTGCCAAAGTATACAGATTGCTCTCATAAGAAATAACTCTTCATTTACACACTACTCAGTCAATTATCTTTATGCTGGGTACTTTCTCATCCAGCTCAGGTAAACAAGGATGTACATTAGGACACACATGTGCAATTCAATGCAAAAAGATCCATAAGCCATTCCTTTTTGTGTATGCAGTCGACCGAATGGTGTACAGTTATTAATACCAAGAAGCAATACTTGAGAAAGGAAGCCCGGGTCCAGCTTATCATCAGTACTGCGAACTCAGCGTTGAGGGGCTTCATCAAGACGTTGATAATAGAGTCCCTGGGTTACCCTCTGAGCTACATTCAGGCGTTGATGACAAAGGCCCTGGGCCAACCTCAGAGCTACATTCAGACGTTGATGACCGATTCCCTGGGCTACCCTCATGGCTCCTCTCAGGCGTTGATGAGAGAGTCCCTAGGCTAATCTCAGGACTACCTTCAGACGTTGATGATAGTCATTGAGCTACCCTCAGGGCTCCCCTCAGACGTTGATAATAGAGTCCCTCGGGCTGTTACCCTCAAGTGGGGCTCTCCTGGAGGGGGGGCCTAGGCTCAAGGGCTTGGGGGGCTTGGCGGGGGGGTCCTGTCCCTGAAGCCGCTGCTGCATCTGACTCAGCATCTCCTGCATCCGTCGGATCTGAGGAAGAAGACTTGTTAAGGGAGTGGTTGAGACTAGCTGGTGAGACTAGTCTGGTAAGGGAGTGGTTGAGACTACTTGACTAGTGAGACTAGTCTGGTTAGGGAGTGGTTGAAACTACTAGACTGGCTAGCCCATGATTCACTTTTGGTTAGGGACTTTTGGGAAAGGACCAAAATATCACAGTTGACGATCTTATGTTTTGAGTCACTAAAAAGCCTCGTCACACAAACATATATGATCTATGTTCAGAGCTTGTTCTATGGACTATTAATTTCCCCGCCTCCACACCTTCCCATCCTTAAAAGTTGATCTATACACATCTATCCCTAAAGAACTGTAATGTTCACTTCATACAATTTCCAAACTTGTAATTCCCTTCTCCACAATCTGAAAAACGATTTTTTTCGAAACCGGTCAATAAAAACTGCCACCGTCATGCATCCCTCCCCTCCCCCCATCCGTTAATGGTAAAAAAATAATTTATTAAATATGACAATGGTAAAAGTTGTAAAAACTTCAGACCTCCTCATCCTTCTCCTCGAGCAGCTTGGAAGGGTCCGCCCCCTGCCCCGCCGGAGGAGGCTGCACTCCTCCTTTCGTCTCAGAAAGACTGATGCTGTCCCGCCTTAGCTTATTCCGCTCTTTCAATGCCACGTGCATTTGAGAGATGCACTGCGCCCTGAAGTTCTCGTAGTGGATGTCCTGCGTGACTTCCTTCATGTCCTGCATGTGCGTGGAGATGAGCATCGTGCGCAGCTTCACGAAGTCGCAGTGCGCAGCGTTTTCAACTGGTAGTGGGGGAGTGAGTAGAGGATTGATATGGAGGGGACAGAAAGGTGAGTAACATGTACAACAGTATTTAGGCAAAGAATTTAGAATCTAGCTGTAACGGTGAAAACGTGAGACAACCATAGCTATGTATTGTTAGCTCAAATTTCGATGTACTAAACAATCATCAATTCTCACGAGGTGTCTTCAAAGGGCCAGTGACAGTCTCGAAGTTGCATGGGCCTTCAACTATTTCAATCAAGGCGTATGCTCCGCGTAGTCTTCTATATGATTCTCCAGCATAAAGAACACATCAGAAGTGTCTCAGTGTGAGAATAATCAGAATCTGGCTAAGGACACTACCCTGGGACACCTGATGCAACACTCTTCCAAAATATCCGCCAAAGCAAAGTGCTTGTGGTTAGACACAACTTGTTCGATCACCGACAGCTACAGTCACAGGACGAAGTTTGCACAATTGGCCCGAGCAAGAGTTCCAAGCTAGAGTAGTTGAGGGCAGACCTTAGTCTAATCCAATCTCCTTCCCGCAATCTCTACCCCCATGTAACTTTTTTTCTTGTACCTGCTTACCACTGCTTGCCCAGCACCCCTTCTTCCCACTCACCTTCCACAATCCCCCATGGGTACTGCCGCCCTCGCACCCTCTTGCCCGCAACCTCGATGACGCAGTTACTCCCTATCACGGCGAAGGGTATCGCCGCCTTCAGCTCCCGATCTTGCTGTTGGAACTCCTCGTCTTCGTCCTCGTCACAGTCAGGGAACTGGTAAATCTGTAAGTTACAAGGAATGTCAACAAATTGGTTCATAATCAAATACAAAAGATGCAAGGTTATTTCCCCGAGACATGGGGTGACTGACGGCAGGACACACCTCACACTCCCCTCATCCACTCACACACATACCAAAACAAGGCCCTTTACCGTTAAAGGGTCTAGCTTGAGCCTCTAAACTCGTACTTCGGGTCCCGGGATTGGTCCAAGATTGCATCAGCAGCGGGACCCGACAGCTTTCACTAGTTTACCCCTGCTGCGTCATAATTGCTAGGCACTCCCCACCCACGTCTATTCCTTTTCGCAACGAGACGCCACGGATGGAAAGGCGAATCAGAGCTTCGTCAAAACTCATTTATTCGCATTTATTCTCCATTCACGCCTGTTCATTACTCGCTCTCTCGCTACCTCCTCACTGATGTCTATTATCCACAAAGCCGGATTCACGCCATAACTCAGGCCAAAATTCGGTCTTCCTCTGATCCCACGCACATCACCTCCGTTTTCACTACCCTTTTCATTGAGCTCCCATCTTTGATCCTCACCTTGAGTCCGAAGCTTCTCAAACCACATGAGTCTGATCTATCCTTCAACTTCCGCACTATCCTCGTTCGAATTCGAACAACGACCTTAATGGTCCGGTCTCTCAGCGTCACTACGGTCATGCCTCTCAAACATTTCATCTCGCAAACATTCAACCTTCTCCTCTCATCCGCTTCCGCCCTTCCCGTCTCAGCCCAGTAGAGCAGCTGACCACCCTCAGCTCTCCATCCCTGTATTGATTGAACAGACAGGGAAATATGACGCAAAGAGGTCTCAGTCCATTTTTTAATTGGAACCAAGCACTCACCTCACTCCATAATCTGGAACATGCCCTGCTGTCAATATAGAAACTCTGAACAGCTCTGAACAAATATCCGCCCACTCCAAACAAACGGAACATCCTCTCCACTATGTCTTTCTTTCAACCTTATCGTATGCTTTTCTAGATCCTGGAAGGCCCTGAACCCATTCTTTCTCCAAGCAACGTACTTTAAACAGACTTGTATCAGAGCAGAAATCTGAACGCCTTGAACCCCCCACGAAGCCACACTGTTCTTTGCCAAGCGCACCATTCACACTGCCTCTAATATTGTTGATTAGCAATCTTCCGTATTGCTTACCCACCACACACGGCAAACTAATACATCATGAGCTCAATATTCCTTTAGTTCTCAGTTGCCCTCATACAGCGAAACTCTGCAACAAGCACTGCGCCACTCAATCTGCACAACACCCGACTCAAAACTCAAATTTAGTAGCCTCACCAACCAATCGACCACCTTTACTCCTCCACTTCTTGCTAGGCATTCAGTCGCGAGGCCGTCTAAACCAAGGATTTTCCCTATTTTAATCTTCTCTATCTCCTCCTGCATCTGTTCCTAAATAATGCCCGCCACCCTTCTTGCTTCCAAGCTGGGCATCCATGCACCACTAGCAACGGAACAATGTCAGCAAATCTAACATTCTCAACATTTATCAACTAGTCGAAATACTCAGCCCAACTTGTCCGTAAACAATAACCGGCTGTTTACGTCTTCACCACGTCCTCCTTCCCTGTCTCCTCCTACCTCCCCCTCTTCAACTCTTTCCAAAACATCTTGTTCTTCTCAAAATTCTCGCAAAAATTCCCTTCCCCACGTAAAATCAGCTTGCCTCTTTGCTTTATTAACCACACGCTGCACCTCTTTTCTCTCCTTTCTTTAGTTGTCATAGGCCACCGCCGACCGTTCCACCACCGTTCCACCACTCGCAACCACTCCTACACAGCGAACACCACCCACATTCCTCACATATGTCAACACCGCATCTCTGAACGTTTCCTTTCTTTCTCAACATTCTTGCGCTATCGCAGTGTCATATTCATACCTCGACGCCTGATGGAATTCTTCAGCTCTGCGTGTCACATCCAGCTCATTCGCCTTCACTACCTCTCCTTTCTCCTCCCTCTCTTCTGTTTTTTTTCCACCCCTGCACCATTCTTGATTTCCCTACCCCTAGTAGTTGATCCGACATTCATCCACTCTTCCTTCTCAGCACCCGCGCTTTCAACAAACTTTCAACCACTCAGTTATAACTCAACACAAAATCCGTCAACTTTCTACCCACCTCTGCACCACGGGCCATCTTTACCAAAGTGTACCTGAGGACATTGCGATTCTTGAAGAAGCTGTTTCCCACCACAAGCTCCCGTTCCGGGAACAAACCTATCAGGTTCTCTTCAGTTTCTCTTCTACCTGGAACGCATATACATTGTGATGGTACAGTCAAATTTTAGGTCCTCCAATACCACAACGTTGCATTGACCTCCAAAGCTGTCTGTACACTCACTCACAATAATTCGAAAATGTTCCCTCTCCTCCTCACTCCTTTCGCTACTTGTTCCGTACGTACTCACAATCGCAGATCTTTCTATACCAAACTTTACATCTACCCACATCGATCTAAACAGCAACACCTCACCTTTTCGTGTTCAACTTTCCTCCAAATGCATCCTACCGCCTTCCACTTACCTTACCAAACTCACATTCGCCACTACCTTGGTGCTGAGTGAGGTTTCATCTTACTCAGCACCAACACATCAGGCATCCTTCTCACAAACATCTCCCAAATCTCTCCTCTTTGCTTCATACGTACTACAACCACGCACATTTGCGACCTTAACAATAGGGTTTGGAGAGGAGGAAATATCAAAGGCGGGAATCTCCAGCTCCCTCGCTCCACCCCTATTCACCGTATATTGCAACACGCAAGTTGAACGGTAGCTAGTGTTCTTACACCCTGACATAAGGAAAAATGTTCTTGAACATCTCCACATTCCAATACCATGGTATACCTAGGAACCACGCTCATGGTGAAGTCCTAGTATTTACTCTCACATGGCCTGTAGCATCATATCATACGTCGTCCACCACTCAAGTCGGCACATGACACGAATTGTTAAAATTTAAGAAATAAACGTCAAGTTAAGATGAAGGTCAGCGAACTGGTATTCTAGAAACATTTATTCGTGAAAGGTACATGAAAGGTCAGAGAATCGCAGCCTTTGGAGAAATTAAGAAAAACAAGCGTTTAATCCATTTCAATAAATTGCCCTATGCCAACATGAAAGTTCAATGAATTGACAAATCTGAAGTAATGCCGTAATTACTTAAGTTTGAAGGCAATATTTTCTGTTAACTCTTGTATTAAGTGTTATGTCATATAAATGGATGGATACTTTCATGATAAATGTGATTGCATTTTTTGTTTCACTGTGGCAGAGGATCGAACATGTATCCTAGCATCTACAGAGACAAACTCTCTGCAATAAGCCACAAATATGATACAAATAGTCGTTTCTTTACAATTTTATTTACTACAATAGCAACTATCAAACAGTTACTATAACCTGGATCTCCCACAAGCTACTGTTAATATTTTTTAACACTACATGGTAGCGGCTGGCTGTAATTTACCTTAGAATTAGATCATTAGGATATCGTCTGGACTTTCAGAAATGGAACAAGGTAGAGAGGTAGAGATACGTGTCTTAATTGTACAGAGTGTTGAAAAGTACATTGGAATATTCGATACGAAAAGTTCATAAATGAAAGAAACAACGAACAAACCTTAATTTTGTGAACCTCGATGTCTCTGAGCAGATTTTTCTTGAGCTTGGCGATCTCTGTTTTGGTGAGGGTGTCCGCTTTTGCGATGACAGGCACGATGTTTACCTTCCTGTGCAGCCTCTTCATGAACTCCACGTCCAGCTGACGTAGTCTGGGTAGAGAGTGATAATACATACAAGGTTCGGTCTTCAGCATTTGGTCATGAAACGCCTATAAATTCACCGCGACGTTCACCTTTCAAGAAGTCAGACTAGCAGTTCAGCTAACCCATTACAATCATGAACTGACATCGATTTGAAATTTTTTATGCACTTCACAAGAAGGTCAGAGCGACCGTGAAACGTAAATTATAGGCAAACATGTTTTCTCCTTACGAATAGGTTATGTTCTTCTATAAATAGGTCGGTTTATCTCAAATCATATTTCATTGTTCTTTAAAATCATTAGACCCACCATAGCGGCATTAGCTTAATACCAATGTAATCATAGGTCGTTCTCACCGAAATGATCAATTTACAGTCTCTGCATGTGGATCCAGACGGACGTTTTTATAGGAGCAGAAAATTTCATGTACAAGCCTCCTAAGAAATCGCGAACCGCTCATTGGTGTGTTATCTAAATAATAAAATATCTGCTTTTTCTATTAACCCGTAAATGATTTAATTCTATACATCGCCAGATGATCGTACAAATCCCAGCTGAACCCCTCTCTCCAAAATGAGGGTACATTTTATTGTAGATAAATACAGAGATTGACTAGTTAACGATACATATTATACAGGCGTTGCTCGGTTAGTGGCACGCCTGCACCTCGAAGCAATCATGCTCATAAATCGTCTGACATGTAACAATAATGTGCGCTGATAGCGCCCTCTGTGAGCCGCGGAGGACGTCCTAAAGAGTCCTTTGCCCAACGAGAGGACACGCTGCTCTAGCACCCGACACGGGAAGCGAGATCAAGGACACTCTGCTCTAGCACCCGACACGGGAAGCGAGATCGAGGACACTCTGCTCTAGAACCCGACACGGGGAGCGAAATCAAGGACACTCTGCTCTAGAACCCGACACGGGGAGCGAAATCGAGCATTGATGGTATTGAGTCGCTACGGAGATAAGGGATGTTAGACTCATTGTCTTTGAAAAGGATTAGTTATTCATGAATTATTCATTGGTAATATTTGCTGTAACACCCAATTGCCCTTGACAACTCTCACTATTGGACCCCTGCTCTTGGCAATGCCCACCGATATATCATATTTGACAATGACCACCGCATGGCTGCCTTCCCATTCATTGTTGCAATTCACACCGCTTGACTTAAAGTCAACTGCAGTTGTCGTCAACGTAGAGAGAAGGCGCAAATACTGCCTTGTCCAAGTTAACCTACATGTTTTTGCCACTGCAACGCGGTGCCCATCATCATCATGAATCTACTCAGGTCTGTTCTCGACCTAACCGTCAGACATTGGTCAACCCTTGCCCATCATTAACCCTCCTACATCCCCCATTGACATACCCATCCACCAGTGACCTACCCTTCAATCTACAGCCCCTGTCCTTGACCCACCCGTGTCCGTAGGGTGGCACGAAGTAGAGGCAGCAGTGCACCCGATGGTCCTGGATATTGCGCCTGTTAAGTCCAGACTCGTCCTGGAAGTACTTGTTGAACTGCTCGTCTACGTACCGCTCAACGCTCTTCCAGTCGTCCCCACAGTCAACACCGTCCCCGAACCCTGCAGGAAGAGTGACGTGAATTGGGAGGCGAAGGACGAGAGTCGGAAGATGATGGACGGGAGTCGGGAGATGTGAGGCGAGAGTCGGGAGATGAGGGACGGGAGTCGGGCGATAAAGGCCGAGAGTTGGAAGATCAGGGACATGAGTTGGGAGACGAGGGACAGGAGTTGAGGGGCAACCCTGCACTGAAAAGGGAGTCGAGGAATCAGTAACGTGTTATTTCAGTGACAGGCAAATACTATGTCTAAACACAATTCCAAGGAGTATCTTGTCCGATAACTCCTTGAAGATGCCGGACAAAGGAATAAAACAAATTCAAAAAGTGTTTTCAACTGATAAATAGAATCAATCCGAGACGACATATTAGGGTTGTATAGGAATGGAGCTCTAAAGAATATATTAAAGTGGGAGATGATATGAGGTATGAACCTGCTTTAATATGAACCTACTTTAATATGAACCTGTTTTAATATGAACCTGCTTTAATATGAACCTGCTTTAACTGGTCATTCTATGTTCATCCGCGACAACCGAAAGCTAAAGATTTATCAATTCTGTCCTCTCCTCAAAAGTGTTATCGACTTTGATCTAACTTTGATCTAACTTTGATCTAACTTTGATCTAACTTTGATCTAACTTTGATCTAACTTTTCACAAACTCCAACTCGAGTCTCCAAGGTGACGAGAAATTTAATAAAAAATAAAAAATATAATTTAAATTAAAATTCCTCTCATCAAACGTCAAGAATTTTCGTCACACGTATTCGTTGCGTATCCACATGCATAAGTAGCGAGAAGAAGAGTCACTAGGAAAAGCTTACTAAAACATGTTGCGATAAAACAAATCAATTAGAGAGTAATCTATTGAAACTACGTACGATAAATAAGTTTATAGTTACAAAATTAATCATTTGTATGAAAGAAAATTGAAACTGAAATATTTAAAAAATATATTTTAAAAGGTTCGAGGGGAATTTATATTTCCCGACACTTAATCCAACTTACTGTGCAGTGTTGCGCACCTACAAATGATCGTGACAATCGACGGATTAGCACTCTTTTATGTTGGACGAAAACTATATTTGTATCATGGTTGATACATCCATAATTTTCATTGTTTTTCATAAATTATTCCTTCCCTTTATAGGTGGCATATTTAGAAGAGTTCCAGCACCAGCAATGCAATGGGTAAATCTCTGGCTACACTGAGTTTTTAACAAAATCCAAGTCGGCCAGCATTTGCTGACGGCCAAACCTAAGTGAAATCCATACGTCAATTTCGAAAGGTTAATTCCAACAAATGTGTTTTCAACCTCTCTACAGTAAGGCTGCAAGTACTTATGTATGTATAGACATACAGTTGCTCCCTTCCTATATGTTTGTACGTACATGCACAGATGTACGTACGATCCCACCTTAGGGATGTTGGAATCCAAGCCTCTGAAGCACATCTCCCTCCCCGTACCTGGAGTGTCGACGACTGTGAGCCGCAGCTTGACGCCCTTCTCCTCGATCTCCACCGTCTTCTTCTCGATCTGGATGGTCTTCTTCACCGCATCTGAAACAGAAGATACCTGTTGAGGGAGCACCGGGAGGAACGAGACTCGAATGCAGTGTGGTATTGAGTTGGATACTCAATCAAGATACATTTACAACTACATTTTCTGAATCGCATGGTATAAGTTGGGGAAGTGTATCTAAGTAAATGTATCTAGTAAAATGTACCTCGATCATACATCTAGATAAATGATCTTGGTAAATATATTTAAATAAATGTAACGAGATATATGTATCTAGACAAATGTATCTAGATAAATGTATCTAGATACATGTATCTAAATTATTTTAGCAAGATAAATGTATCTAGATGAAATGTGTTTAGATAACGTATCTAGACAAATGTATCTAGATAAACGTACTTATATAACTGCATCTAGAAGAACGTATCTAGATATTTGTATCCAAATAAAAGTTTTTAAATAAATATATGTATAACCAGTATCTCAATCAATGCATCTACATACATGTATCTGGATAAATGAATCTGGAAAACGTATCTAAATAAATGTATCTAAATATATGAATCTAGATAAATGTATCTACAAACAAGTATCTTGATCAATGCATCTAAATACATGTATCTAGATAAATTTGTCTAGATAATGTATATAAATAAATGCATCTAAATAAAAGTATCTAGATAAATCGTATCTAGAAACAAGTGTCTTGATGTATTTATCTAATATCTATATAAATATATCTATATACAGTATTATGCGGAGCAGCAGATTTAATTAAAGGGCAGCTTCCGCAGTAGTTTTTCTTCTCGTTGATTCGTTTGTTCGACCATTGCAAGTTACGGGGCTGAATAGCCGATTTTCATTTCTTTCGTTTCGTATATATTGGCTACTATCTGAAAACGTCAAGTAATTAAATATGTGGTGGCGTCTGTCATCAATGAATACGAACAACGCTATTGAATAGTAACCACTCCTCCAAACGCAATACGTTCTATTGGCCCAGTCTCGAAGCAGTTAACAAATAGCGGTGAGATTGTCCCAATTGATCGAAACTTT
>SDVV010013142.1:0-11573 GCA_016164225.1 Gammarus roeselii | reverse complement strand
GGCCTACTCTGTATCCGCGCTAGAATTACCCTTTTAAAATTGTTAAATTTCTTTTCATGTTAAACTTTATTTGTAGCCGCACCAAATTTGCTTGGTGCTTGTGTCAAATTTATTGTGTTAATTTGCTACTTAGATACTCTTTTAGACCAACCCCAGCTACGTTTAAACCTGCTGCGACTGCGTTTAAACTGCTGTTAAACTCTTAATCTACGCGTCATCTAATTCACAACTCTTCGACCGCCCTACGGGGGAGTCTGCATTAACTTCGCGTAGGGACTCCGGTGTAACATTAAAGCAAATAATAAATAAAATAATTCAGTTTGTGTATTCAGCACAATTGTATAAAAGCTTTGAAGATTATTTCGTAAAATTACGCTTACCATTGCGTGTTTATCAACAGATAAAGTCTATTCACATCGCTTTAGGACGACGAGTGAAAGTCTCCTTGCCGTCTGCTACTATTCTGCGTATGGGATGTAACCTATTTATATGTAGCAAAGGCTGCGATGGAAGTTTGGCTTCACAGTGAACCTGCTGTGTCGCCATAAAATTCTATTAGAGATACTTGAAGTGACACTCATGATAAGGTTTTTACTTCAATATTGATCTGTGTGAAAAACAGTGCAGTCATCACCGATTTCATGATTACCATATCAGTTATTTTGACGATCTTGGCTGATATTAAATTTTCAGGCTTACTACCTAATGCGGTATTACTAATCGGTACAATATCTGCGTTCTCTATATGTGGACGCGAGCATGATCAATTACAATTGTGAACGTCAGCTAAGCGGATATTACGCAAATACGAATGCTCTGCGGATACGGATGCTTACCCCTAACCAATGCAAGCCTTGATTATCCCCATTATCATCCGCTACAGTATTTACTGTATTGGTTGCAGTCCTCTTCTAGTATCTTGATCTAATTTGCTCTGATCATTTTTGTTGCGACATTATGGCAGTGTGCTTTGCGTACTTAACCGAGGTGTCTAATTTGGTGCTGCATGTTACGTGCTCGAGCGTCGGTTAGGTCGCAGCTGCCATGAAGTAGTAAGATCAGGCGCCTTCCTCTTGGGTCAGCACAATCAAACCATCCTTCAAATCTGGAGAATCTGGAGAATCTTCTTGGCAATTTTAGTGTCCTGTTTCCAATCTTGTACGTTTGAAATATATTCTACTTTCACCAGTTTTGAAAGTTGTAGGGCCTGAGGACTTTCATGTTGAAGAAACTGATCACTTGCTATTCTAATTTCCTCGCAGATTGTGGATATATCTATAAAAACACGCGCAGACCACGTGTCCTTGGAGGCTATGCGGCATTAGTGACTGAAAACCCATGGATGGTCGGGGTTCACATTACTCGGGGAAAAGCAGACCCAAATTCAGGAGTCACCGTTGGGACTGGTTGCGGGGCATCAATCTTGGACCGAAAACACGTCTTAACTGCCGCTCATTGCGTTAAGGCTGAATCTACAAGTGAATACCCAAGGTAAGTGAATTCTTAATTAAGCAGAGAGGGTACCGAAATTCTGCTCATCGAGCTAAGACTTTGCTGAGCGCGATAATATTTTTGAGTACCGGAGTTCCTACTTGACTTAATCGTTCATCGTTCATCTAGATAATGTTCCTCCTAATTGGAGAGGAAGTTTGATCAGTTACTTCTAAGGAGGAAACTTAGACCCGGGGATCGTGAATCAATGGTCCTAAAGTGTTTAGACCAGAAAGGACCAAGTGTTCATTCCTACGCGTTATTTTGTAGTGGGGGTACCATCTCCTCCATCAAGAGAAAGTTAATGACTAGATAATTTCTTTGGGATGGATGGATGGATGATTATTCGTTTTATAGATCCTTAACAATTTATTGTTGTATTCTATTTCTTATTTCGCGGGCTCTATCATTCTTCTCTGCCCTTTCTTCATCGTGATAAATTTTGCATTTGTTATTAGATATAACGAGGTTGGTTGTGACAGGGGGCCCCGGGGAGGGGGGGGGGGGGACTCGTGAGACCGCGGGACTCAGGGGACTCTGAGTTTCGGGAACCCGGGGACTTGGAGGACCAAGAGGATTTGGGGGACCCACTTGAACCCTCCTGGGGCCTTTTTTGGGACACCCTTCGGGACCTACTTTGCGCCCTTCTGAATCCTGGAACCTTAGCTCCCTTTTCCCAATATACGTTACACCTTCTCTGTACCTACATTGAACCTACTCTGTACCTACATTGAACCTACTCTGAATCTACGTTAAGCCTACTCTAAATCTACGTTAAGCCTACTCTGAATCTACGTTGAGCCTACTCTGAATCTACGTTGAGCCTACTCTGAATCTACGTTGAACCTGCTCTGAATCTACGTTGAACCTGCTCTGAATCTGCGTTGAACCTGCTCTGAATCAGCGTTGAACCTGCGTTGAACCTGCTCTGAATCTGCGTTGAACCTACTCTGAATCTGCGTTGAACCTACTCTGAATCTACGTTGCGCTACTCGGAATACGCTGCACGTACTCGGCCACTCATCAGTTGCCCTACGGGGGAGTCTGCATTAACTTTGCGTTGGGACTCCGGTGGAAAAACAAATCTAACTACTACTACTACTACTTGGGACACCCTTGAGACCCTTCGGGACCCTCTTGAGAAACTGTAGGACCCGCTTGAGGCCCCTCTGAATCTTGGAACTTCTGCTCCTTCCTCCCAAATCTATGTTAAACTTACTCTGTGCCTACGTTGAACCTACTCTGTACCTACGTTGAACCTACTCAGAATCTACGTTAAACCTACTCTGAATATACTATTACCTATTCGGTATCTACGTTGAACCTACTCTGAATCTGCGGTAAAAGTAATTTGTGTGTTAACGCTCTTGTGCCAGATAATAACTGCATAGGCTGGTCCCTAGTTTGTGCTGGGACCTTCAACCGAAAGTTTGTTCAACTTATATATTGATGGTCAGGTAACGTTAACTGTAGTTACTATAGTGTTAATGGGCCCGCATGAGTGAGCTTCTTGGCCCCTGGCACGAACCAGGGGGCCGATGGGGGGTTGAAAGGAACTTTATTTAGGAGGGACCAACATCCCCTCCAGAGCACCGTAGACCAAGATTCCAACGGCCAAAAACAACAGCCTCGCCAAGATGACCAGCGCCACCTCGGCGGAAGACCACCGTAGGGACGGCCGCATCGAGAGTTGACCAAGAACATCCAGGAAATATTGAATCATCTGAGCCAAACGACCGGCCTCTCTGAACAGGAAGCAGAAGTTTTCGCCGCAGAACCCAGCACAATTGACGACCGTCTAACGAGACAAGAGGGTCATTTCAAGACCATTTTCCTCCATATCTACGAACTAGTAGAAACAAACCAACGAGGAGGAAGCAATACAAGCCTTTCAATGATACCAACTTGTTCAACAATAGTCCTACCTATCCAGAACACCTGAAGGTCACGTTCGACGCCAACGACAGACAGGATATTTGGCCATACACCGCGAAAACAGATAGGCTCTTTCACTGGCCGCCCAGTCCTGAGCGTCGCCCAGCGGCGGCGAATACTTTGCCATCAGAGTAGACGGGAAACTTCAAAGTGACACGATTCTCTCCAAAAACAGACTCTTGGAAAGCCATGCAAAATAGAGCCCCACCAGACTTTCTCTGCAAGTTCAGATTTGATCTACGTTGAGAATATCCCGAAGGAGGAAATTGAGGAGTACATCGCTGGGCTCGTTCAATACGAGGACTGCGTGGTGGAAGCAAAGATCGCACCGAAGATCACACCAAGAAGAGAGACTACCACAGCCCTAATACAAAAATTCAACTGCCCGTCTCCACCACAATACCTGGACATTCCCTTATGCGTCACAAAAAACAAGGTTACACCATTTGAGACGTCCGATGCGATGTTATAAATGTCAGAAATACGGACACACTAGAGAAAACTGTAACTGTAAGCAAAGATACTCATACTGCTTCCAGGACGACCACGACAAACAGGAAGATCCCCTGTCATTACAATCAGAAGAACCGCGCAGTTTTTATTGCTAAGTAGGCCGACACCTCACCGGATACAAAGACTACCCAGAGTAGGAGAAGGAGAGAGCGATCCTCCAATACCAGATAGATCACGGGGTCGAGTGACGAGAAGCTGTTATCTTGATGAGCTCTTCCCAAAACGACCCTCCTACCCGGGAGAGGAGATTGACACCATTTCCCACACTTCCTCATAACGTTCAACGAAAGTGGTGCTAACAGAATAGCCTTACAGCTAACCCATTTATAATGACGAAGTCCCCCGCCGAACAACTAGGAGGAAAACCGGAAGAAATTCAATGACGGGGAAAGAAATATATGGCCTACGTCACGGGACTTGAGTAAAGTAACGCTTTACAAAAGCTTACACACATAAACAAACTCGAAGTTACAGTTGAAATGCATCCGTCTTCCAACCATACCAAACTGATTATGTAAACCTCCCGTTACACGCCTACATCAGACCTCTGAGCTTTCGCTGAAGGTCTAGCTGAAGTCTACAGAGTTACCAAAGTTCGTCAAGCAGGATGGATAAAATCACTTACCGCGAGTTCTACTGCATACCAAATTACCTTCCCGGGACACGACGCGCCAGAATTCATATAATAATGGGTGAAAAAGGAAGAACCAAAACCTACCCAGTAGCAACATGGCCCCCAATGAGCGAAAAATGCCTAGAATACGGCCACGTCATCGCATACTGCCAGTCACACGCCCCAACGTTGCAAGAAATGCGCTGGCGAGCACGACAGAAAAAAAAAGCTCAGTCCGCCACCCTAAATGCTATCCCTGCTCATGCTACCATGCGGCAGGCGACCGCGACTGCCCAGTACACATGGACCAAAAAGATATAACAATCGCACTAACCGAACGCAGAATTACACGGAAACAAGCTATCCAAATCTGCAAAGACGCACACCCAAACAGTCTCGACTATGCCAAAGCAGTCAAATCGACAAGCCAACCAAACTCTTCCGACGCCATCCACACATCAGAACAACTCGTAACAAGACTCCTACACTCCCACCTGACTGCAGTGCTTCCTCACTCAGCCCAGCGAACGGCCCCTCACCTGTGACGCACAGTTCTAGACAAGATTTATACGAAGACCTGCAGGACGACAAGAAGGATGCATCTCCCGCAGTTGACTACACAGCAAGGCTCACTTACTATGGAGACGAAAAGACGAAGAGATAAGGAAACCTCCGAAACCTGGGTACCACTGAGCAAAAAGATCTGTAACAACGCCCAAATAACAGCCCGCCAGAACCAAAACCCAGAACTACCTCCACCTGCCTCAAATGTGGCTCCATTCGTAGTAAACCACTGCGAGGGACAAGATCCCCCGTTAACAACCAGATTCACGAACACTCCATCAGCGAGAACGATCACTACCTCACTGATAGCTCGTATCTAGCTGAGCTCATACGCGAGACCTCCGCACAACCAGTCATATTACCTAGCCCTATTACCTCTCACTTCACAACCATAAAGGCTACCACAGAAGAGCACGCTCGCTCAGAAAGCGAACACAGAGCACACACCCTTGTCTTCCCACAAGAGCACTCGCATCCGCGACCGCAGCTACCACAACAAACTGCCTTCAATCGAAGGCAGACACTCTGGTAATCACTTCCAGCCCGAAACTCCTGGACAAACTCATAAACACGCGTACCACTGAAGTTCAAGCAAATCACGCGACCACTCAAGATCATGAAGGTCAAGAGTGCGAACAGCCTTCTAAATGACCACCAAAATACTCCAGGGGAACTGCCTGAGACTCGAAACGAAACAAAAAGACTTACTATCCCTGATCGACACCAATAAACCTATGGTGATTGGCCTCCAGGAGATTAAACTCAGAGAGACCGGCACCATCAGAAACTCCCAATATATCATACCGCCGCGAAGGCCACACCAACGTGACTGCTCACGGCGGAGTGGCACTTAAGATTCACCAAAGTGTACCTCACCTTCACTTTCTCCTGAGGACAGAACTCCAAGCTATCGCCGCAAAGATATGCATCTCAAGGCCAATAACAGTGGTATCCATACACTCGAAAAGTCATAACCTCTCTGAAGCACTAATGACTGAATTGCTTAACAAACTGCCCTCACCTGGGCTCCTCCTTGGAGACTTCAACAGCTACCATGGAACATGGGGATGCATGAGAACAGACCCAAGGAGAGTGTTTATGCCTAACACCATATACACTCACAACCTGGTCCTTCTCAACGACGGACAACTCACCAGAATCACCCCCGAAAGTGAAACTGACATCGATTTATCCATATGCTCCCCCACTCAGGCACCCCAATTCGTTTGGGGAGTTCTGCCTTCAACACACGACAGCGATCATAACCCATTCATCATATCGCTTCTTACCAACCAACCAAGAAACCTTGTCCCACAAGAACTTCGATTCAACTACCGGAAGCCAGCTGGATGGAATACTAGGCGCACATCTCGTTGAGTGATATGAACAACATCCCCTAAATCACGTCGGAACACGTAATCTTCACCCAACTATACGAAAAGTTTCAAGCTGCAGCTGAGGCAAGCATTCCCCAATATGCCCTTAAACCTTCTTTCCGAAACCATGGTGGTGCCGAGAGGTGCAAGAAGCAAGAGCTGAGCGTGAAAAGCTATGCCATGCCTACCGACGCACACGGTTCCTCAGGAACACAGTATCGTGGTAAAGGGCATCTGCTGTATATCGAAAACTTCTAGTGGAGA
The DNA here is from genome assembly GCA_016164225.1 of Gammarus roeselii. NCBI lineage: Eukaryota > Metazoa > Arthropoda > Malacostraca > Amphipoda > Gammaridae > Gammarus > Gammarus roeselii. The sequence goes on along the minus strand of SDVV010013142.1, from coordinate 4,817 downwards.
AGAATCGTGAAAGCTGGGCTCAATTGGTCATTACTATTAATCGAAACACTTCCCTCTCCCAGGTGTGGTGAAAAATTCGACGTATTCAGGGAAAACCCAAGCGACCTATTAACATCCTTTCTGACTGAGGCTGAACTACTTCCGATGAGGAAATCGCAAATAAACTAGCTCAAACGTTAAGCCAGATTTCGCAATCGGCAAACTACACGGCTGCTTTCCAACGCGAGAGGAACTTGAGAGAAAGCGAACATCTTGACTTTACATCTAGAAACGAAGAGGCTTGCAAACAACCTCACGATGGAACGACTCTAAGCAACAAAGTGGACAAAAGACTCCTGCAGTTGAACCATCCGTGGGAGAAAGGGGCCCCAGGTTTTCTTTGGGAGAGACCCGGTGTTCATTACCCGTATATGCACGGGATACACGTGGAAAACTCGCAACAACCTAATGGACGTAGACGTGGGACCGAACGCACCACCATGCCCCGTGTAACACTTGGTAGATTGTGATGCACTCGCAGCAGCCCGACGAGCCTTCTTGAGCACCCCGTTTAACCTGCAACGCCTGCTCACAGGAACGGAACACCGGAAAAAATGATCGCTTTCGGAAAACACACAGGCCTTTACGAGGTAGTGTAGAAGTAGCGAGGTCTGAATCATCTCCGATCCCGAACTCGCTGTCTTCCCTGCGCACTAGTTGAAAATTTATACTTCAACTTCGTGCACGAAGCTGTGCAGAATCAACAGACCGTCGTGCCATGAAAAGAAGCCCTCGGTGACTACACGTTATAGCTCCGGCGGAGAACGGAGGGAGCTGCCACCACTCCTCTCGCAAAACCGACTGAGTCTGCATCGACCCTGCTCTGCATTTTTGTTCCAGGTTGAACTTGCTTCGTATCCGTTGTTTAGTACGATTTATATGTCTTAGGCCTACTCTGTACCCGCGTTAGTTACTATTTTAAAATCGTTAAATTTAATTTACATCAGTCAAATTTCCTCTGTAGCCGCAACAAATTTGGTTGGTGCCAATGTCTAATGTACTTTGTTTCTTTGATAGACCAACCCCAACTGTGTTTAAACCCACTGTGACTGCGTTTAAACTGCTCCGAATCTAAGATTAACCTACTCTTAATCTACGCTGCACCTACTTCACCACTCTTCAACCGCCCTGCGGTGGAGTCTGCATCAACTTCGCGCTGGGATTCCGGTGGAACATGTAAGCAGCAACAACAACAACTACTACTGAATCTGCGTTGAACCTACTCGTAATCTACGCTGCGCCTACTTTGCCACTCTTTAATTGCCCTTCAATGAAGTCTGCATTACGTTCTCTTTGGGACTCCAATGGAAAACAGAAGCAACTACTACTAGAATATCCACCAGAGCTTGAGTACCAACTTTTGTTGTGCTGGATGGCTACGGGGTTAGAGTGCTGGTCTCTTATTCATGCGACGCCGGATCTGATCTTGGTGGGGCCTATAGTTTTCCAATGATGAAATTTCTGTAATTTTCATTAGTGTCTCAGCGCAGGTGTTGATATATTCTCCATTGATCTAAATATGATTCCTATATACTCTGCTCCCCTCTTCCTTGCATCACTCAAAAAACATCCGGCTATTGCATCCTTGACCATAAGGAAAATCGAGCGTGATTGGTAATGATAGATATTGTATTGAATGGAAGAAGTATAGGTTTGTATGAAAGGTATTGTCTTGAACAAAATTATCTTTAACAAGATTTAATGTTTTGAATGCGTAATATAATGTTTTGAAAGCGTAATATAATGTTCTGAACGCGTGAGGAAATGTTTTGAATGTGTGAGGAATTGTAGGAATGGGATTCATTTCCTACCCACTATACGCACGGTAGCAATATTTTTTTTATGCGTTATCTCTGAATAAAAACATTTACTTAAGTAATTCGACTAGTTCATATTTTATAACTGCTTGTTGAGACAGAATTGGTACAATAACGCTGTAAATGGTTGTTCAACATTTTTATTGGTACAGCTATGGGGACTAATTTTATTTGAAACTTCCGTAGTTTTTCGACGAACTAATTTTCATTAGATGTTGTAACCTATAGTATATCGTGCTTTTTCTTCTTCAGGGTTGTTGGTCTCCATGTGGTGGCGGGATCAGACCTTAGTCTTGCAGCTCAAAATACTGACGTGAACGCGCAGAGAATTGATGTTACCGATTGGTTCACTCATACCTCGTATAACCCCGATGCCGAGGCGAGTGATTCTGCATGTACTGGGCAAGATAAATTATAATTGGGTTTAATGGTCAGGATTTGCGTAGTGCCCAAAATATCGAGGAGATTAGGGTTGCAGTTATGTTTGAAGAGGAGAGTAACTGATCGAAACTTGGCTGCATGAACTGAGCGTTGAGCTAGAAATGACCATTGCGGGTGCGCACTTCAGGGGACGGATAAGGTCGTAGACTCGTGATCAGTTGTGAACTTGAAACGTTGATTGAACGCAAACCATGCAATGCGGATCGCAGTCTTTACCACCTCCGCGTTAAGTGCAACATGTCGTCCAATTCATTTTAACTTCTAGAATCATGCTTTCAATTTTAGGTCATGGTTAAAGTAGGTGGAAGGTTTGCAAGTATGGAATTGCAATTAGACGACATGGAGGATATACTAGAAAGGAATGCACAACAATAAATCTCGTATGCTTACAATACCGAGGTACGAAGATAATCGCGATCAGGAAAGTACGAGAACCAATACGAACTAACTAGTTGGGTGGATGGATGATTATTCATGTTCATTTTATAGATCATTAACACTCATTTCAGTATTAAATCATTTCTTATTTCGGGGTATCGAATATTTATCTGTACCCTTTTTTCTTTGTTTTTTTTTATATTAGTTGTATCCTTATGCATTGTTAGACACCCGCAGTGGCCTGTGTGGATTCGTGCGATAACTTCGCGTCGGGGGCCGCGGTGGAGCGAGAGGGAAACAACTACAAATCTACGTTTAACCTATTCTGAATCTACGTTGAACCTACTCTGAATTTTCTTTAAACCTACTCTGAATGTTCTCTAAATCTTCTCTGAATGTTCTCTAAATCTTCTCTGAATGTTCTCTAAATCTACTCTGAATGTTCTAGACCTACTCTGAATGTTCTCTAAACCTGTTCTGAATCTACGTTAAACCTGTTCTGAATCTACGTTAAACCTGTACTGAATCTACGTTAAACCTGTTCTGAATCTACGTTGAACCTGTTCTGAATCTACGTTGAACCTGTTCTGAATCTTACGTTAAACCTGTTCAAAATCTACGCTGCACTTCTCTTAATCTACGCTGCACCTACTCTGCCAATCTTCAATTACCCTACGGGAGAGTCTGCATTAACTTCGCGTTGGGACTCCGGTGGAACACTGAAGCAAAAACAAAACTATACAATACATCGACTACGAACTAACTAGAAATGACAGTTTGAGCCATTCTACGCGAATGATCTGAATAAAATCAGGAGACAGACCTCGGACAATTTATATACACTTGCATACATACGCATTGTTTTTTTTGCAAAAGTTGCGTCAAACGGGGATCTGTCTTCTTGACAGACAGTACACAGATCTCCGCTTAATTTAACAACTCTGTTTGCGTTTACTCTTTCTTGAAGTCTAAGGTCACTTAATGCTACGTTCGGTCCTGCACTGCAAATTGGATTCGAGGTTCTGACTTGATAACGTGCAGATCTCTAGCCTTGGGGGTAAATTCTGAACGGCTAATTAATCTTTTCGATTCGTATAGATTGATGGGCTTCATCAACGGGAACGTGATGGCTCTAATTATTCGTGTCTGTTATAAGGTCTTTCGATGAGCAGCTCTTGGGCTGTGTAGAGGAGGCAGTTGTCCCATTACGGTCATACTACCACAACAGTGCAGTTCACGCTGGGAAGCTGCTTTTGACAGAGGTGCTGGTGGAGTTGGAAGGCCTCCAGAAGAAGCATGTTCACATTCTAGAATGAACTTTTAATCAGGAATGGGTAATTTTCAGTTAAATCAGTTAGAAGATGTCTAACCAAAATTAGATCGCGATGATCGATGGCGAGGCAAAACCATTAACAGCAGATGCTCATAATCGACTGCGAAAATGTATTTTTCAGCCAGGGAAGAGCTACGATATTGCAGTGCTAAGGCTCGCTAAAGAGTTGAAGTTCAACGACAGAGTGGCGCCAGTGTGCCTCGCTGCTCCCCTGGATTTCCTAGGCGCCGACGTCACAGTGACAGGATTCGGCTTCGTCAAGGAAGGAAACGGTAAGGTTATGAAAATTAAGCTTGGTCTGTTTCATGGAGGAATTGTTAAGACTTTCCAACGGTTCATAGTGATCCCCTTCCGTAAACTAAGGAGTTCAAACAAATTCCTTATTCATAAATGAACTAGAGAAATCACAGAGTGGCGTAGGTTGAACAAAAGGCGTTGATACTTCGTAGTTTCTCTGGGTGGATGGATAATTATTCATTTAATAGATCATCAACACTTTATTGGGGTGGATGGATGCTTATTCATTTTATAGATCATTAACACTTTATTTTAGTATTTTATCATTTCTTCTTGCTTGGGCTCTATTATTTTTCTCTGCCCTTTTTTCATGGTGATAAATTTTGAATTTTATCATTATTATTATATGTATCGAGGTTGGTTGAGAGGAGGTGACCCAGGGAGAGGAGGTACTCGTGGGATCCGCGGGACTCGAGGACCCGGGGTTTCGGGAACCCGGGGGACTTGGGAGACCAGGTGGATTTGGGGTGGTCCACTTGGATCTTTCTGGGGCCTTTTGGGACTCCCTTGAG
>SDVV010013141.1:0-15207 GCA_016164225.1 Gammarus roeselii | reverse complement strand
TGAATAAATTGTATTTAAACAACTAAACCGCGTAGCTGTAAATATTGTGTTGCGTTGCTGTCGGAGCTGAATTTGCCCGTGTTGCCACTGACCTTGTACTAATCTTGACGATGCTACCTGTACGCACTAGGGTGCGTATATATATACTCTCTAAGTTCAAAAGGATTGGAAGCGGAGGTCCGTTTCGAGTAAGCGTTTTTTCTTTTGCGCACCAGCGTGCGTCTGACATTGCTAAAATTATCACTTCCTTTCTAACGTTAAAAGCGTTGTTTTGTTTATTTCCTCGCACACCTAGGCGTGCGAGCCTATTGGAATCAATGATTATCGAGCCCTACGGGGGAGCCTATTATAACTCACGTTGAGGCTCTGGTGGAAATGAGGCCCAAATCAAATCAAAATCTCACAAGCTGGCCGTGACTAGCTAGCGGGCTGTTTCTGAGGAATTTTGAAATTGAAATCACACTACGTGTTAATCATAATCAATCACCGACGAGTTCGCCATTGCGAATCTGCCTTTTATATTCTACCTACAACATTACAATATATATGAAGTAGATCAATCTTCCCTTGAGTGGACTCGAGCCAACTCAAACCACCCCAACTGGACTGGATGCCGCCTCAAACCAAAAGGACATGGGCTCACCATCATACGACTGGATTGGGACGCACCCTATCTCGATCAGGTCAAAATGAATCGGGCAGAAAAATCATACGGCAAGTAGTCGGTTCTCAACAGGGCAGACCTCCCAAAAGGTGATCAGTACATACCACACCTTAATTGAAAACTCTGAAATGTAGCAAGTTACCTATGCTAGTTGAAAGTTCATCCCTGATAAATAATAATCAGGATTTTTTTCGTCCGGCGAGGAGTCCCCAGCAAACACTTTGCGTCAGGTTATTGTATTTTTTTACGCATTCAAGGATTTGGCACACACTACCGAGGCTGGTGGTTTGTTTCAAAGCAGCGAATTGGCAATTGGGAAGATATGGTTTGTTATAGCCGTATAGCAACTTCCACGGTTCTCCATCATTGCTGCAAGTGCATCTTTTATGATCCTGTCACGGAGGCCGCACGAGTTCATCTTGTTGAACTCTTTCATGTATTCCAGTATCTCAATGAGGTGGCCCCCAACCTTCATTTTGAGAGCTGGTGAGGATGGCGCGGCGGGCTTATCTTCGTTGCTTGGGTTACGCAGCGGTGCATTAGCTTAGCCCATTAATGCATAAAGTTTGTAAACCGCGCGATTTCGCTGCTCTTTGGGAATGGCAATAGCATTGATTCAAGCATGGTTCATGTACAAAATATCCATCCTACTGTTTATAGAATTTGAGATGTAGAGTGTCCTCATTTTAGGACGCCATGCAGTCCAGGGTGAAAAATGCACACAATTTGAAAAATAATTTTATTAATAAAATAAATTATGATGAAACCAAATACTTTAGCCTCAATCAACGTCAATCATTACATGGTGTGGTAGTCTTCATGTCATTTGGGATGAATCCCTACATCACATTTTTGCACGAAAATACTGCTTTACCGGTACAGTATCCACATCTCCGTTTGTTCAAAGATCGAAGCCAGTGGTTCAGACCATCAAAGCGAACTGGAGTTTGCACTGGTGGCGCCCGTTTACCTTGAGATGATTGGGAACCATAAAACTCCAGGATTGATATCGCTAAGTGCTGAGGGAACTGGAAAAGTGGATCTTTATTTTTTTACACTTCTTCCACAGCAACCAAGCATTGATGATTGTAACATCAAAGAAGTAAATGAAAATTGGACACCACCATTTCTTCTGGCGCATTCTTGTTCGATAATTAGCTACCCATTGATCCAAATGGTCCACAACTTCCATGAATGAATTGTAATTATGTACTGAAACGGATTGTGGAACTTGCACGTAGTCTTTATTGTTTCGAAGTCCCAAGGACAGCTGAATCAATACTATTGCCTGGGTCAAAACTTTGTTACTTTATATCATTCTGCCAGAACTGAGGTGGTGGAAACATTTTTAGTACTTCTTTTTGCTAGCTTTTTGAATGATTCATTCTTCGACAATGGACAATTTTGAGGCCTGTTCTCGCGAGCTGTTCCCGATGCTCAGACACCAAATGGTGACATATGATGGAGAAGATCGTAGGAGTTAATATGATTGTCAAAATATATCTTGAAACCAGAATGACGTGGCACCTCAGCGTTTTAGATGAAATTTACCACTATTAGCCCACCACTACATATTTTTTTTCAGTTTATTTGGCAGGCTGTTGAAGAGCACTAAGCCCAGTTTTTGGAACCAAATCTAATCGGCTTTTCTTTTACGTATTCATTCGCAAAATGTCGACCGAAATAAGGGATCGTTGATTCATCCACTGATAAGAGTTCATCCAAGGGTTTCAACTCACTATATTCCTTTACTAAGTGGTCGAACAACTTGTACAAATTGTCTTGTCGATCCATTTTTGTATTATTGAAATTAATATTATGCAAGATTTCTTCAAATCGATTGCATCGAATGGCATCTGAAAGTATAGTGGGTAAGTCGTTCTCGCGAGACCAGTTGAGCTTTTTGTTTGGATATTTTGCATGACCTGACAGTAAGAAGCAACCAAATAGTACCCAGATTTCGTTTGTAGATACATTCAGATTTGCTTTTTTCTGTTGGGCATAAAGGTAAGATTGTTGAGCAATATTAGTTACAAATGTGCCATCGATAAGAAGTTTAAAAAAATCGGTCTTATCCGTTGTCAGAATAACACACTGGTATTTCTTGAGTATAAGGCGTTGTGGACTTTATCGGGTTTCCCCTCATTTGATGTTGACATCTGTTTTTCGCTTCTTTCTTTTAGTCTGAACGGCTTCTGAGGTTCCTACATCCGCAGTTTCTTCAAAATCATTTACATTCTTCCCTGTAGACACAAAGTCGCATTGCGCTTTCAGTGAGACATGCCCAAGGTGATTCATGTTACCAGAAAAATCATCCTCTGAAATATCGGAATCTTCATCCGTAAAATTATTCTTATATATTTCCATTATATGAAGCACAATATCACCGGCTACAATGTTGTCTTCATCGTCTTCAAGCTCCAATATGTCCAAAATCAGATTCATTTCCAGCCTGAAATAGAGCAAAAGACAATGTAATGCCAGAATAGGTTACATCGCATTTTTACCCAGGCTGCACAGCGTCCTTTTTTCGACATCTAAATATTTCACCGCGTACCTCCATATGTAAGAAGTATAAGTGCACAATCTAATGTAAGTATAATTATTTACCATTTTAAAATGACGTTCACTAAAAATTTCACCAAATGAACACTCTGATAAAGAAAATATAACATACAACTTACGGCCTGTTGATGCGTGGTCCTGAGCTTGACGCCATCTTGTCGGAAATGTGTGCATATGAAATTGCTTGTGATAAAAAAACAGACTTCTATTACACATTAGTGACAGAGAACTTATTTAGGCATGACTGACACCGACATATTGAAGGTATAAGCGTTTTCAATACCAAGAGCATATTTTTTCTACTGTCTTTTTTTCAAGACGCTATGCATTAATGGGCAAATTAGTCTCGCGAAGCTGGAAACATCCCATTTTGGCAAATCTTCATTTATTTTTGGTTACCAAAACTGGACTGGACCAAGGTCGCTCTATATTCTTTGTGTTCCTGTGAAATTTGTTAGTAATTAAATAATGAACGTGACTTGCTTTCTAATAATTTTCTCGAACCTGAGATTTCCATTACAAGGTGTTTTACAAGTTGTTCGATAATAGGATACTAAGTGCTCTCTCTTGGTTGCTAGCAGTGAGATCAGCCTGCAATCGTATTGTTGAACTAGATTTATTTCCTTCCTTTGCAATTAACAGTACATTTGGCGATTACATTAAAATCAAAATGTTATGATTATTACCTTTGTACAAATTTCTGAATGTCGTGTTGGATCACCAAGCTGTTCTACGTCCTTTAATATGGTATCCCAGAGCTTCACCTCATCCGCAAATTTCCATGCTTCGTCCCAAAGCACCGCATCCATGTCATTCACATAGATGAGGAAGGTAACTTGTTCAAACCTTGTACCCCATGTTACCTCAGATGTAACGGCAGCTCATTATTTGCACTTAACTTGATCGATGAAGACTTCTTGTTCACACCAGTATAGAGGGCCTTCCTTCGATGCCTAGCTCAAGAGACAGTGTGCAGTAGTCTGTCTCTTACGCTGGAAGCGATGCTGCCTGACAAAATTCAAACTATTTTCTCCCAGATGCTCGAAAATATGCTTGTTCGCGTTGCAACTGATCGATTATATGTCATTACCCAATGTTTTTTGTAAAGTTGACTCACAATTGTTTTCGTTTGCAAATAGAATAGTTGTCTTTAGTCGATAACTATACATGATCAGTTGAGTATGAGGAACGTAGTGAATTTATGAAGATTTCAAAACATTTAAGCGGTCTCTCCTCTCTATAGTTTCATTTCACATCATTAAATAATATCCGTCATGCTTGTTAAGCGAAAAAATTCGTAACATTATATACATATAAGACTATTTCACTCCTCTCAAAAATACAGAGAGATTGAGCAGAGATCATGAACATTCCCTTGTCTTTTATACAATTCCATTCCTCAGCCCAAGTTTTATTCGTTGGGCTGCTGGTGTTTGCAAGGCCGAACTGCGACTCCATTTGGACCCCAAAAATGTCTGGCTGAGTATAAAAGGAGGACACGATTTTGCAGGGCGACTCAATGGGACAGTCACGAGGAGGGAGGGAATGGAGGAGCAGGTAATTTTGGGAACTGAAATACGAGGCTACAAGATGTAGTTGAACTTTTTCCAGACAAAATTACCGCTGTATTGGAAAACTCAAATTAAAAAAATATATATATAAGAGAGTACTTCATTTTCGAGATCTTTATATTAATTACGGGTCATATAAAACATCTGCCATGATGCCGAATTCCATTTTGTCAAATTCTACAGAAAACATGAACGAGTATTGTTGCATGCATATTAAACCAAAAATCGCAAATAAAGGACATTATTTATTCAATAATCATCGCCAGATCCATCGCACTAAAGGGAGCCCAGCGTTCACGCTAAAATTATTCCCGCACACGCGCACTATCGCCACTTCACTTCACCTCACTGTCATGGCCGGACTGTCATAACCGCTAAAAATCTTTCATCCCACGTGCTTTCTACCTAACGATGATTCAGCCCACACGCATTTTTTCACCACTTCAAAATCTGCCACTGTCATATCTGCCACTGTCATTTCGCCGAAACAGGCGTACCAACCTAACAGTTATCACTTTAATGAAACTTCAATAAAAAAACGGTAAAAAACGGCATTACGTACCATACAAAAATACGTATGTTTGCCCCGCGGGTTAGAAATACGTACCTTTGCCCCGCGGGTTAGAAACACGTACCCTAGGTTAGGTTAGGTTGGGCAGGAAAGATTTCATTAAAGTGATAACCGGTAAAATGGTACGACTGGTGGCTGATTCGGACGTGGGCTGAAACAGATTTTCGCCAGAATGTCACTGGCAGATATGACAGTGGCTGGTGTGACTGAGGAACGCTATGGATGTTCGCTGTTAAAAAATGGTACCGTAGGTAGGTAGTCGGAACAACTTGTGGCTGATAAGGCAGTTGGCGGAGATGATAGGGGTTGATCTGACGTTAGCTATAAAAGAATTTAGCGCCAGGGATAGCGACCCGCACTAAACACAGTTGTGTATACGGGCCAGACTCGCGACCGAGAGGTTGTCTGTTATATTCCAAAGGGTATCATGTTTCTTCCACTGGTGTCAACATGGCAGCTGACTGCCACTCACTGCTTGCTGTGAATGGGGAAGGTGGTATACGTTATAGTATGTCGGCTAGACCTGTTTATGTGTATGTTTGTTCCAGGCGCATGCTCGTGTCCTAGAGGGCATCACAAACCAGGGACTGTTTACGTACATATACTTGCACGACCTTCAAACTTTTACGGAAGATGTGTCGAAAGGATGAAACCAAAGAAGTGCGGACGAAGACATAGAGGAACGCCGAAGTGTGGGTAAATGAAGGATCGCGTAAAGAAAACATAGATGATCTGAGGTATCAGTGTGGAGCAGAGTTCAAGGGACTAGCCAGGATGGAAAATGATTATGAATGGATGACTCTGAGACTAATCTGCAACGCTGTCTCATCCATCGACGTGTCGCTGAGAGAGCCCGGTACCTATGATGCACGTTTGGTATGAGTGAGGACTTGTAAAGGTGCGTGAAGAGCGTCTCGCTGTTGCCCAACTCCCCCCGTATTAGTGGAATGAGGCCTCGTGCCTGTTTCTTCCCTTCTTGGTGAAATGAGGCCGTGTGCCTGTTGTATTATAAGTAGTTAAGATTGGGTAAAAAAAATATAACAGCAATTTTTACAACATCCAGAAATGAACTACATTCCCTTCATAGTTACACGGCTAGGGGATAAAGGTGCAGCTTTCGGTATCGTGTCTGACTAGTTCAGAACTAATTAGCAAGTTGCGGATAGGTGTACTACATGCCTGGGGCTGTATGTACTTTATTAGGCCACGAACATAGTCCACTTCTTATACAAAGATCTTGTATCGTGTCTGGTGACCAACTCATCGGTAGATGACTAAATTATATTAGTGACTTTTCGCTTTATATATTTGAATTATTCTGATTGCAAATTAATAGGCTCACTGAGGGGAACGCTGACTGATAAACAAAATAACTTCAGGTAACACTTATTGGTTAATATTCCTAAAGAAGATTCAAGTTCGAAAATATTTTGAAAATTTAAACTTGTGTTAGATCCAACTACGTTGTTGTTCTCTCCACTCTCTTTTAAAGCAACGTTGCATAGCGAGTCTAACAAATATATAAGGGTAACGTTTCCATTCATCGAGTTGATATGGTGTTGGAGAGAATTAGGTCGCTGACTGAAGCGTAAAATAAATAACATGCGAGTGGATAGCGATGGACGTAATCAACATTGAATCAATCATTCCGCACGAGATGTAACAATGTGAGACGTTGCCCGTACCTGAAGAAAATACCTTGATGACGATAAGACAAAAAGTGGCTCACCCAAGGGAACTAAACTAGCAGATATAATGTTAGGAAGAAATTTCCAATGTCAAGCATGATCGAAAGCTCCTCGGAAGCTTGCTGCAAATACGGAGGACATATGACGTGAATCACGGCAGATCTTTGATCGGGCGTAGTTGATTTAGAGCAAGTACGTGTGGGCATATCGTATACGTTCGTGCGTGTGTCCAATTTTGTGGGTATTAGGTTGTTTAGCGACGAGCTGTAGTTTATTATGGTCGCTAAAAATTTGTTTATAGTTGAAAGTTGTATCCATGACTTAATTGAAACATGGTTGATCAACATTGAAATAGTCGAACTAATGGTGGACACACCAGATTTTCAACTAAGGTGTACCCCAAATTTTTAATCTGGGGCACACCGCTGGTATGGTGGACATACCAGGTTTTCAGCTAAGGTGTGCACCAGATTTTCAACTAAGGTGTGGTCAATTTCCCTTACTAAACCTCAACTCTAAATTGGTATGTCACCGTAACACAAACAGCTCAATTTGATCACTATGCAACTGAGTGTAGACATTATTTGAAGTTACTGTGGATATTATATCAAAAAAGTCAGTTCTCAGAGCCTCTTAAAAGTTTTGAAAATTGCGGTCGTTATATTTATGGTAGAGAAGTATAAGCGGGTTGCTGCATTCGTGAGAATTAGGCCTCAGAATATATGTACGTTAATGGTCGGATAAATCTGAACTGATCACTGCCGCATGAGTCTAACGAGGAACATCATTGGTAAAAATGTTATCTATTACAGATTCAGATGCAGCAATCGTGCAGCCCGGATTTGTAATCAATGGGTACAGACCACGTGAAAAGAATTTATTACAATAGTTAGCACTTAATCTCGCTCATGATACTGTAGGAGATCTACGTTGAAATCAGCCATCTTATATACACGTTGTAAAGAGTTACATCGTGTCCCTGAAAGCTTCATTAAACTCTAGAGAAAGAATTTCAATCTATACGTCAGAGGCTCCATACTGTAAACCATATCTATTGTTTTAACCTCATTACCACAATAAATATTGACAAAAATAGCTATTTTCCATGCCAATGAAAGCGAGTTCAGATTTTGGGACAGCCCGGCCCGTTAATTATCAATTATTAATCACCTGCCTCATTACTCCTGTTAGTATGTGTATGTAGATTGTAACCCGGTGAATTGAATTCGTCGTGTAATTCGTTTGTCAATTTGGTTTAGCAGTCCTAGCACAGTAGGTACAGAATGGTCTGTTATATTGATTTGGAGGGTAAGAATGTTTTCTTTCATACATGAAATAGTTAATACCATTTAGGTAATATTGTCTCTTCATGAAGTTCCATTTGAGTTGGGGATAATTCCTTAAATTCTGATGCACTTGATCAGCTGTCCTCCTCAGGGGTACGGAAGTGAATGGTGGTGATCATCAATCAAAAATAAAACGCTAAACTGGTGAAATCAAATTTTGTCAAAAAAGTTACTCATCACGTGATGCGCAGAAATAATAAATGCTCGTAGGATCATGAAAAAGTTCAAGTTGAACTAGGTAAATTTATAAAGAAATGTGTGAAAATCTGCCTGAAAAATATTAGAACATAATGCAAAGAAGAAATTTAACGTTACATTGAATTCAAATTTCTATGGTCCAGAAATGAAGTATTTTTGTTTTTCATGGCCAAATTACGTCCTTCAATTGTCCAATGAAAAATGTGCCTATTATCATTTATCAATCTGTTGCAGTAATTGTATGTGTCGCGAGTTCTTTCACTAGTAATTGAATTTTTGAACAGAAGTTCATTTGTCTGTGCAGTAAGAAAATACAACCAACAAAGTACGCACTAACCTTAGGTATCATCCAAACAGATACGGTTATCTTAAAAAAAATAGCTTTGCTTGATGTTTCCACATATCTTCAACTTGAGTGAAGTATTGGTGGTGCCATATCGGGATGGAATTTAAAGAAAGAAATCGTACATACTTATACTTATGTCTCTTACAAGATAAATTGACAAGCTAAGAGGGTCAATTAAGGTAATATATTAACGTAGCATAATGAGAAAGTGAAACGATTTGCAGTCATTAGTTAATCGACGCACATCAGACCAGATCAGTCCACCGAGAGTGGAAGGTGGGGCTAGAAACGATTCCACTCTCACCAGCAACAGCTCGCATATACATACATTAGCCTCGTAGCAGCATGGTGTGCAATAATAAAAATATTGGTATTCGTTCCTATTATGCAGTATTACCTCTACGTCAGTCTTCATTGTCTTTCAATACGCTATTCGTTCTAAGAAACTTACGGAAGGCTTTATTGACGGTCGCAGCTCCGAACCAGGGGCCAGTGTTCAGCTGAGCTCGACCCAACCCATAGGGTGAAAACGGGTCCAGTGTATCAACACATGACCGTACTCTCCTTTTTCATTATACTCCATATCATTTATAAGCAATTGTTTGTACATTTAAACTACCCTTCAAATAATACAGAATGTGCATCGAACAAAATCTGAATGTCAACTGAACGACTGTCAATGCTGATAAATGCATGTATTCCGGCGCTACTGAAGGTACCGATAATATAATGGAGCTCAATAATGGCGAAAGTTTACGAGTATGTATAACTATTTCATGATATAGCTCACTATCCAATGTTCAAACAAGTCAGGCAGGAAAAAATTGTCTCTCCACATGGAAACGAGCTGGTGACTGAGATCGCATTGCCTTAGCTTGAATTTGAGATTCATGCTTCATCATCGCCGTAGGTTACGAAACCTCACTATTAAGAGGATACAACGTTTTGTACCGTCCTGGTATAAGCCTTCGCTCACATTAATGGACTTATCTTACGTAGATTGTGCAAAGAACAAGCTACAAGCTTTATTAATGGGTATAGGCGAGAGTATTTATTATTTGCAGTTAGCTTCATTCATAACCCACACCTAGTCAATTTTTTTGACATTTGTTTCGGAAAGTAAGTTGTTATTTTATTTTTTAGTTACAGATTGTCCTACATCAAATAAGTTTAGTTTACGTAAAGTAGAATATATTTGACACTAGCGTATTTTGCATACCTAGTATGTTCACTATCAATATTTGAAAAAATAACAAAGAACTGAAATTTTTGTTATGAATTTTCCTCGTTTAGATTTTCCACCAATAAGTCTATGTTTTTGTCATCTTAGGCGCTAGGCAGGTCCTTTCAACTTCCCTTACCCCCTGGTTTGAAACAATCTTATTCCATTAGATCTTTGTAAGATTAGTCCATTTCATGTAGATCGCACTGAGGCGCGGTTCGATTGGTTGTAAAAATGCATTTTTCCGTTTTGGTGATCGCCATGCCATTTCTCATATGCAGAATACTGCAGATCCGATACAACTTTTTTTTTGCTGTTGCAATTTGGTTAATTTATGTTTTTATCTTTGTAATTGAAGGCGTTCGTCAGTCTGTGTCCGCATCGCATACGGAACTGGTATGGAACCAAGATATTCCATTACATTATGGAACGGTTAGTACATAGTGTTCTAGGTCGTAATGAGGCTTCCCGAGATCTTCATGTTCGACAAGAGAAATCATGTAGAGATTAATTAAAGCCGTACAAAATAAGTCGATGCCATGCATTCATAACATAATTTAAAAAATTACTAGAGTTTAAACTGAAAAATTGCCTTTAAAATTTGAACAATTTTGATTCGTAAATAAAAGTATTCACATACTTAAAGAACAGACGTGTAATGCGGGCATCGAAAATACCCGCTCATCTACTTATCCAATATGCCAGCTCACGAGTGTACGGAGCAATTATGTCGCGTTGAAAAAAATCTAACAAGTAAAAATTATACAAGAAAGCGATGGTATTATTCATTTTTTCCGCTTTAGAATGATGATGAGAAATCACGCTCCACAGAACACACCAACTAGTCATATTTAGTCCGGTAAAGGATTATTGTGTGCATATTGCAATCACAAAATTGATGAAGGGAAGCAGCTAAAAGAAAAACGAATTAATTATAGATTATTTTCTCCAGATAGTGTATAACACTAGGTTATGTAAGACGAAAAAATGTATAATATATCAATGAAAATCCAAGTAAGATTGCGCTAACATTAGCACTCATTGAGAGAAATACTTCCTTGTTGTTTGGGAAACATTTTTTGAATGAACGTGGAAAATGCAAGCGTCGTGAAAAATATGATCGAATTTCTAACTCTGTTTAGTGCGGGAAGGCCAGAAACTGGTACACTGATGGAAGTTACAATCCCTCCACTCGCGCAGCTGCACGGACTTGGTCCTGAGATTATTGTGTTTGTTGTTGACGGACATCAACAGCTCATCCAAGCGATCTGCCTGAGTCCGTTTAGTTAGGGGAATATATATCAACCTTCTAGCTTGAGAGTGAGCATTTTCAATAAATAATATTAAGTGTAACTTAGTGTGATACAGCATCGGGTCTTCCAATAAGTGCGTGCACGTGAGTGCGAGTAATTTTCTTTGGAAGAATAGCTCATCAGCTTCCGTTCAACTTAGTCACTTAAGATCTCCAATACTCAAAGTTTGGACTCTTTTATCAACGCCACTTCATGCAAAACTTTTCTGATTAGTGAAGTACAAAATAAGAGCAAGATTCTTCAATAAACAAACTTTGGTAATTGCATTATAAACCCGTCCAAGAAAACTTATAATTGATCAAAACTTCAGGAGGCTGGGAAAATATAAAGTTGTGGGAAAAACCGAGTAAGAAGCGTATCGGCTCTGAAATGTGGTGACACTATTTCATTTGCTCAATAACGAAGAAAACGACAGATCTATTACGTAATAAAATTAGACACAGCAATCTTATCGCTTGTTTTGGGAAACGCGATGAGGAGTTCCTGACGCGATGAGCGGTACATTTGCTAACTACGCCGGGTTAGCACATGCACCGTCACTAGACTCATTCCTGCCATGACTTCGGCTGATTTTGTTTGGGAACAAAACATTTGTATTATGTTCCGTGTTTATAATGAACAAAAATGTGTTCTCCTCGATTTATGTTTATGCACGTTTATGCACATTTATTCTTTCAAATTAGGAGTACATGGAGAGATAGTAGAGTACATCGAATACCGCCTTTTAGATATCCATTTCGATTCCAATATAGTTCTACATACGTCTGGTCAGCAGAGGACGTCAAATTAAACAGTATTACTGTCTAAATATACTCAGTGTCACACAATATACAATGAAAATCAATTTTATTTAAAAATAATGATCGCGTACTGCAAAATGATTGATTGTCGATTATTCAATACAATTTTACCTATACTCGCATCTACTTATGACGCCGCCATTATATTATTAGTGTCATGACTCTCCATTCGATTGGCTATTTTACAAATGCTGAAACATTAGAGTTGAAACAAATATTGATCAAATCGAAATTTAAATAATAGAGTCCTGTTTCTAATAACAGCAATGACTTGGATTTATCGTTTAGTGCGGAATATGTCGTTATTTTCTGTTTTTCTGCATGTACAAACTATCCATATCGAACAACTTGTATCCCAAAGTAATTATAACCTCAACTTACGCATTAAAAAATACACATTCTTCTCAATATTTACCATATAATATACTATTAATATTAGATCGCTAATTCACCCTTTTCAGCGCACAATCATTTCTGTCGAACTGAATATGCTAGGATCATCATTAATTAAAATCATGCAACGCTGACGTTGTTGATTGGTCGTTATTGCCTCTCAATCAGCTGACTGGCGTGCGCGATTGAAATTCTTTGCAGCCTTTACGTTGACAAATACACTGAAAATACTAGGTTCAAAATTATCTCCGTCACTCAGAGCATTTTCATTTCATAAAAAGAGACACAGGTACGAATAAGCTTACGCATGGATGTTAAACCAATTTCGTAAAGAACATTCGTCGAGGTCCAATCGGACATGTTTTCTACTTGCACTCAATTACCACCAGAAACATAGTTAGCGACGTGTGGTCATGGATGCAGTTATTGGAAACGCGCTGTTACCATCTGTAAACGATTTCCCCCAGATTTCACTTGCTTATTAATAAGCAGAGTTTGATAACGTGTTCAAGTGTATAATATATCGTAATCCAATGATGACTTTGTGCGATCCGGATTCCTATAATTTTAATGATAAATTCATCAATCCTCACGAATTTGCCGATACAGGATTACACGTTTTTCAACGGAGAAATGCAGGTGCACTGTGTGACCATCAACTATGGGATCAATCAAACATGTATTATATGCAATACTCAGATAAGAAACACGGTGCATTACTGTACAATTTACCTATTAAAGCCGTACGGTGCACTCAACAATTGGAGGTGTATGTTGAATTTTGGGAGGATAGTTCTGCGGAGGAGGACATTGATTGATCAAAAGGGGCATGAAATTAAAATTGACAGACAAAATTAATAATCTTCTTCTGTGAAAAGAAATCTTCTGCTGTCAAATGAGCAGTCTCGCAAACTGTAATATTTAAATTGAGCTTCACAACCCTATAATCTTCTGCTGCAAGTATTATTGAGGATGACTATTTTAAGGGCATCTCATAACAAAATGTATCGCTATATGTATATTACAATTTATAGAGTTCGTTTTTTTATTGCTGTATTTCTTTGTAATTTTGAGATTTTTTTGCTTATACAACGGGTTCTAGCGTAGCTGCCATCTGAGAGCCTTTTCTTTACCCTCGACATTTATGGGCTGGTCTTTAACCATTCAAGAGACTGGCCAGAATGTCTCACTCGGGGTCATGTAGGCGTAAACCTACGACCTCCAGCTCCCAATGGACGTCTGTTGTGAGGAAAGCCCGACACGCTACCCACTCGGCCAGCGAGCTTAATTTATATACGATACGGGATTTTTTTTTATGGATACGGTAATATATATTCAACTTATATTAAAACGGAATATTTCAGCTACCAACAATAGATAGAAGGATTCCAAAAAGCTAAACTTGTTTGACTTACGCGAGTTTGCACGTACAATTTCAGTGACGGATCAAAATCGGTTATGACGGGGCCGCCGTTTTTTGGCCCGGCGGGCGGACAAGCGGGCGACGGATGCAGCTTTCGGAGTATTCATATGAAGTTTAAATGTTTGTAGGTTATATACAAATAGTATGTTTACATATGTTTAGGCTACCTCTGGTACAATTTCAATTTGCGGGGTATTTTATCGCATTTTCAATGCAAAGGCATGAGGCGTTGTACTGCAATTCATTGCTAGTCCTCTGATTGTATTGGGATAATAATAACATACATTTCATGTGATAATTTTCATTGATAAGATATTAACATAGGTTTCTATATCTAAACATTCATGTTACCACCACCTATTACATAGCATCCCTCGACTGCGTCTCATCTCTTCACTCAGGGCCCGCACTTTATCTTATCTCTTATCACCTCCGGATACTGCTGCTCCGTACGATTCATATTTTCATCACATGTTTTTATCTTGATCCAAACAAAGTTGTATTATTCAATTTACACGTGGTGTATCATGTATCAATTTTAAATTATTTTCTGCTATTGTATATTTATATCTACGATATTCGAACTGATATTTTTTTTCGTTTGTTATATATGCTGGCATATTATGGCCGAATTTCACATCACACGTGATTTGTTTATAAATATATGAGCTTATTTGCGGATCGATCAAATAGAAAATGATCAGCTATAAAATAAGTGAACTTATGAAATAAATCCCTAGACGATGCTAAAAAACGTCACATTTCCATGATTGCTGATGTTCTAATGTTTCATTTAGAGCTCAACTATTTATTTATACTGATGTGGTAGGAAATTATACATTATTTGGGTATAGTTCATACATTTAGATTAAATGTCTAACATTCCTCATAAGCATACTGTTTCCAAAGCAGCAATCTTCCTTACAGTCCTGCTTCAACACGTTAGGGAGGTAGTCATAGGCAAGATAGCAGCGTTGGTCTGGCCGTTATAAGCCAACGCTTGCGGTCTGATCATGTTGGTGTGTCAGTTCCTTTTCTGTCTCGGTGAGGTGTGGTCTGCGATTGAGCGATTTTCAGGGGTAAGACATTTACAGTGAAGTTGTATAT
>SDVV010013140.1:0-15208 GCA_016164225.1 Gammarus roeselii | reverse complement strand
TTTAAATCTATATATTTTGCAATATCTCTTCTCTTTCCGGGAATTCTTATTAGCAGAGTAAGATATAATTTTATACAATCTTACAAATCAATGTATTAAATGGGGTATACAGTATACTGTCCTTCAATCTATTAACAAAAACCTATCAAATAACGAATCTTTGTGTATTTTTGATTTGGATCTCATCTCCACCGCAGCAAAAACGCGTGCCATCGCACGAGCCCCCGTAGGGCAGAATCTTTAAGTAGTTAGCTGTTGTTCAATTAAAAGGTAGTGAAATGTCCGCGTCCACGAGGATGTGATGTTTTATGTCCACGATGATGTCATATCTAATGGCCGCATCCGCGCATATCCAAATTGTGATACTTGCATTCACATCCGCATTCGCGTTTGTCTCTAATTTGATGTCCGGCTCCTCACTACATGGAAGAAGATTCTGCTCGAAGTGTCTATGATGATTATATACAAGGACAAAAGGACTGTGGAAGAAGGATACTACAACGCTAACTGTTTAAAAAGTGTCTTAGGTAAAAAAAGGACAGAAAGAGGGAGAAGAGACAATACAGTAACGTAGTCAAAATAGGCATCACAAAAACCGTACCGAGTCGTCCCCTTATCACGCCCCTCCAAACCCACCTCTCGCACTGCAGGCCTTCGTAGCCCACCGGGCACTGACAGATGAAGTTCTCGCGACCACCCACAGTGAGCCCTTCACTGCTGCAGGAGGGGGTGAAGTGGTTCACTCCCAGGGGCAGGGGACAGGAGCAGGGCTGGCAAGCGTCTTCTCGCCCCGAACTAGGGTCACCATAGTAACCGGGCAGGCAGCGTTCACAGTTGGGACCTGTGGTGTGGTGCAGGCACTCCTGGTGGGGGATTATTTAATGGAGTCAAATGTAATTTAACAGGAAACAACACAAGGTATAGGCTTGGATAATGGACTCATATAAACCGAAATTAATTGTACTCTGCTGAACAATGGATAGTATACCACCTTGAGTTATCATTGGGTGTGTTCATTGTACTATATTCCATAAGGCAAAAATTATTGATCATGTATACCATAGTATTAGAACCTGACTGACAGACTGAGAACCAGTCATTGAGCACGGTCACCCGCAACCTAATACAAAAAAGCTCATTTACCAACTAATCTCGGGTTAAATACAAAACGAGAACAGAACACATCGTTAGCCGACGATATTTTTTCAGATGTTCAGTTAAAACTTGTAAATCATACCAGCATAACGATTTCAGAGATATTATTCTGGTGAGCGTACTGACCCCGCATGCGCCGGTGTATGGGTCGCAAGAGAGGGAGTGTCCGTGACAGTTGCACAGCTCGCACCTGCCGCCCACGATGGTGTTATTGACGCGACGGTAGCCTTCAGAGCACGCCTCGCAACTTAGGCCCATGTAACCTGATTACGATACAATAAAAGTTACATAATACAATAGAGTATTGAAATTTAAAGATCGCGAAATACAATACCCTTACTAAGTATTATAAGATAGTAAAATACAATACCCATACTATAAGTTAATCTTATGTATTGGCCTCGCGGTTGCCGAGGGGATGGCTTACATGACTATAGAAGACTGGGCGGCTGCTCGTCTGCATCCGTCTAACCCTGACACCCTCCAGCTTATGAGGAAACAGCTGTATTGACTGTACATACATACATGAAGCTATAAGTATTTATGCCGTCTTCAAAACAGCTCACGCTGACAAAAACGTGGGTTCGGGTAATTTTTTTTTTTTGTAAGAGCATTTACATTAGTCAACTTATCGTATCTAAATATTAAGTTATTGAGTCAGTGTGAGGTCAATTGAAAAAGTTACGTGTGAATGCTACTCAACAAGGAAATAATATATGAGAGCGATTCCACACCATCGTTTGCTTCCTTGGAAAGTATGAATCACTGCGAGGTGTGGTGACTAATGATGGTGTTGACGAAACTTTAAATTACGTGGCAATAGACTAGATAATTAGCTTAGATTAGAGTGGCAATACAATAGACTAGGTGAACCGTGACAAGTGTAATGAGTACACGTGTACAATCTAGTCATTCATGTACGTCACAGATTAGATTAGATTACAGTGGACGTCACAGATTAATGTAGACATGAATAGATGGGCACGGAGCTTGAATCTCGATATTTAGGCCTAAAAATTTACTGAATACCAACAGGATAAGCGTATGCTCATGGACAGGCACATACTAATGGGATCTACGCCCCCTATGGCCTACCCGTGAGATGCCCACCTATGGGAGCCACCCTACCAATAGACCGACCGTTCTAATTCTACAAGCCCCTACCTATGGGGCAGACGCATCGTTCGACGGCCCCTGTGACGAGAGTGGTGGTGACGGCGCCCTCTTTGCCGTACTCCAGCGCCACGCCGTGCAGGCTGCGAAGGATGGGTTAGAGGAAGTGACCATTAGAACTAAGAGAGCAGTCATGGCTACTAGACGGCATCGTGCACATACTAAGAGTGCTGGTCACCGCTGGGAGTTAACCCACGTGCTCTTGATCAGCACGGTGTAGCGAATGCTCACCCATTTAATCTTGACCTTCACGGTCTTATAATGCTCACTCACTTGCTTTCAACCTACATGGTGCGATTATGCAAACTCCACATGCTCTTGACCTGCAAGGTTAGTCACATGTTGACCGTCACTGTTTGGAAACCCTGACTTGAATGCTCTCAACCTGCACAGTATGATAACCCTTACTCACATGCTCTCGACCTGCACGGTGTGGAAGCGCGCTCTGATCATGAGGGTCTCGAGGCTGCTGAGAAGCTGCATCATCTCTGCTCGAGACACTTCGCGGAGCTGGTAGGCACTTGAGTCGAGCCCGTGCGGGATGTCGCCGATGTCCTGCAACGACATTGTTAAGAAGACATTGTTAACAAGCAGTCGTATCAGAGTTTAACGTCGTAATCATTGGAATCAAACATGATTGGCAAAGAAGCAAAATGCACAATACATTTCCGGAACTGAATTAATATAAACGAACAACTTAGTTATGAAATGCATGTAGAGACAAAAGAAATGAACTAGTTGGTATATAAAGAAAATTACAGGAATATTTAGTCTCATAAGAATAAAGACGAGAATTTTTCGTTCAAATAGTCTTGCAGATGTGTTGATGAACAGTAGGAGTATTAAATTTTGCAGTTTGAACTAGATTGGAAGAGATGGATAAAGATTTGATTGGAGTGATAATGTGAAGGGCAAACCAGTTGATACTGTCGGGCTCTGTCGTCAAAGTCGCGTCTAAGCTGGGTTAGGAAAGGAGTGAATGATTTGTTTCCGTACTAGGGCCTTCAAAGTGTGAGAGCATGTGGGCTTGAATGTGAGAACCGTCTTGCCACCGGTTACGTTCTGAAAAAAGGGGAAATGGCCTGACGCCTATAGCATAAATTCATCATTAATGAAATTAATGGTGGAAAAAGATATTGAGGCCTTACCTACGCATGAATCTCGTACCGAGCACTGATGCTTGCTCATTTGAAGAAAGCTACTAGGTAGTTATTCTATAGTCACCTTGGGGAAGTGGTACCAGCCGTGCTCGTGCAGGGGGATGCTGATCCGGGCGTTATTGCGGCCCTTGTGACTGCCAAGGCCGTGAGCGATGCGGAATCCTGCACCCTGAAGAAGCATAGAGCGGCTACAGAAGCTGCGCTGATATCTTTTGCAAGTATAATGAATGCTGATGTCCACAGTAACCGACTTGTACTACTTGTGTGACAATGTGTTAACTGCCACTCCTCCCTTCTCGTGGATGGAGTGGCAAGAAACACCCTCGGGGGTTTCGGTCAGTAAGCTGGTTGCAGTTTCCGCTGCCGCAGGTGGGAACCGAGGATAAGCAACAACAAATGACGATGAATCCCACACAGACGAGATGAGGGGCGACGGTAAGACGCACCTCACACTCCTCTCATGCAATCACACACATACCAAAACTTAACCTTTTAGCACTAAAGGGTTCGACCAAGACCCCTCAACACACGCTTTGGGCCAGAAGTGAGTTCCAAGATCAGTGTCAGCAGCAAGGTTAGACAGCGTTCACTGGTGTACCCCTGCTGCATCATGGTCCTATCTTAACCACGTCAATGGCGTTTCTTAATGAGACGCCAAGGCGGGGAATGAGAATTAGGGTCGCGTCAAAAGTCATTCCTTTGAAAATATTATTCAGTCACGGCTATTTATTACACCTTCTCTCGCCACCTCCGCACTGAAGTCTCTACTCCTTCCATCCCCTTCTCCGCCATCCATCACCCCAAACTTTGATCTTTCTCTAGACCTACGCCTCATTACCTCCACTTCCATTACCCTTATTACAAATCTCCCATTATCCATCCTCACCCTGTGTCCGAACCATCTCAGAACATGTGAATCTACTCCGTTCACTAACTTCCTCGCCACCCCTTTCTAGTTCGAACAATGTCATTATCGAACATTTCCCTCAGCGTCACTCTGGCCGTACCTCTCAAATGCTTAACACCCTTTCATGAGAGTACACTTACAAAGACCACATGTAACATTGCTTGAAATTCAATAAAAGAAATCTGATTAACATGACAAACAAATATTTGATTAATATTATTTTCGACAATATTGATTTGTTCATTTTTAACACGGAGAACACATAATGGGATTTCAATAACTGTAGCCAAGAATCAGAGTTACAGAAAGCGAACCGATTGCACCGTGAGTATGATGTTTTTGCAAACATCTGTTTCCCAACACATCTCCTCAATTGTCTCTCAATATTTTTTACCCTCATCCTTTCACCCACTTCTGTCATAACACAGTTTCCCAACACCCCTCCGTCCACTTGGCTTCCTAACACCTAGTCGCCCACTTTATTTCTTTTTATCCCTCCACTCAGTTACTTCCCATCAACCCACCCACCACTTTTCCTCAACCCCCTCATTTCATCACCTCGAGGATAACGTCAGGCCCATTCAGCGCCCAGCCGGAGGTGTCCCCGCGCAGCTTGACCCAGGTCACGCGCACCGACAGACGCTGCCCGTAGGACGTCAACCTGTCAAGGGCATGATCCGGCGTTAGTTTCAGGGAAGGCATATAGGCTGGAAAGTACGATCAAAGACGATTAACTAACCCAAGACACGCTGGCAGGTAGGTTTGGATCATCCAATTTGAAGCGCCCTCAGTGAGAAAGACCTAGGGTGGGTAACTAACACATTTATCTCAATTGGGATTTAGGTTATTGAAAAAAGTATCAAAAATGCTGTCAAATGAAATGTAACGCTGTATTATGGCTATGAATAAACAACGCAAGTAAGATTGGGTTCAATTTAATTAGGTGGCAGACTAGCAGGTGCTGCCATCAAGTGAATGGACCAAAATCGACTAATGAACCTAAAATACTTTAGCGAAGGCTCTACAACTCTGTAGACATCCTGGCGGCAGAGTGCTGACAGGGTTTTTGATATTATTAGGGAACGTGTACATGATAAAAGTACCGCGATAAGTTGTGAGTAGCCTTATTTGCAACCTAGTGATATTACTACTCGTGAAATATGACAGAAGCGATTCACACCATTCACAAGGACAAAGCGCAACATAGCTTCAGCTTCAGGCGCTGACCGACAAAGTATTTCGGCTAAAGTTGGTAACAAAAGACTGTTTAAATGTTTATTGCCTGAGTAATAGCAGGAACATTAATGAAATAATGCGTCAAGTGGAATAATGCCAGCGTCAATACTTAAAATGTCTGACCGTCTACAGATACATTAAAGAAAAACTTTCATAGACTTCACTTATGTCAAGCTTTTGTGTTCGTGTTATGTAATGAAGTTGAATGCGTTTACCATCAATTTTCTTTTAAATTACACTATACAAGATGAAGCATGTATACGCTTATGACATGGATCCAGCCCCATGATTGTGAAACTACGCAAGTCCTTCTATCTGGTAATTGTTCATATTATGGTGTGAACTGTACGGCACGTCATTGAAAAGTTTTCTATAAAATAGCGGCTCCTGGAAAGCATTAACTGGCGCATTGGTAGACAAGGCCCTGAGCTTCGATCACTTTGTAGCTTGATAATCTATTGATATTTGAAAACTGCTCAGGGACTAGCACGATCGAACGCAGTGCGTTCAAAAAATGTTTATATTCTACGGAATTTGGATTCAACGAATGCCAGATGTCCCCATACCTTTGACTCTTAACATTTCACTTACCCAATAAATTATTGCCAAATAAGAATTTAAATCTGTCAGAAGGCAATTGATTACTGACGTTTGAACCAGTACCTCTGTGTGACAAAAATAACTGTTATGAAAGTTCATCTTGAAATGTCCAACGCGAGGTAACAAAACTGTATTAAAAATACAAATTTTCTGCACCTACAGGAGTTCAGCCTCATGAAGAGTTAATACATTCAATCTAGATATTGGAATAACCAACACATATTATAACTGTTGTCTCTACTTGGAACTCAACGACAGCCTTAGTCACTCTAATCTATTATAATGGAATCTCTTCCATTCCTACGACAAGCACCTAGAGCCGAGGTAGTGCTGAGGAGCCACGAAGTAGTAGGCGTTGAATTGTGACATGTCGTCGTGGGCCACCTTGGCGTCTGTGCCCTCCTGAGCTGCGGCAATCACCCTCCGCCCCAACAGGTCGGACACGCGCCAGTTGCCGTGCTCTACCACCTGCCGGAGTTCTAGGCGTAAGAGGAGGCATGTCCTTGATACAGCAGGATTTTGAGGATAGGAAGGCGTGACGATGGGTGAATTACTGGCGGTTAGGTATTGATTAGAAGCCTGCAATGCATTTTGTAGGAAGGAAGTCATGAAGAAGGGTGACATGGAAACTGTTATACCTACGACAACTGTGTGTGTGGATGGCCGAATGGATCAATTTCAGTTCTCGTGTGTAGACCTAATTTATCATACCCAACGACGTTCCATCAATTTTTATTCTTGCATCTGATACAACTTCCATCCCTACAGTGAATTTAGTAGAAAGTAAGTCGTGAACGTGTCAACTTCACGCAAAAAGGGTCCGTAACTAACTGAAGAACGGCACACTTAACTCCAGTTGAACAAAAGCAAATCTCCATCAAGAAATTCCCTCATAGTTTATAAGACTTAGTTGTAACAAATCATTCCCCAAAACCCTTTCACAAATACGACACTTCAGCATAACTAATCTCTCAGCGATACTGTTCGTGTGGTCTCTCTAACATCTTGAGCACGGGTTCTGTGCTATAATACAGCAGTAGAAGAGGAGGAGTTTAGGTTAAACAGTACGATATGCACGACAGCTCGAGTCACAACTTTGTTGAGATGGATGGCCAAGTGGTTGGCATGCTGGACTCGTGTTCGTAGGACGCGCGAGGGTGGCATGGTTACGGACTATGAAAGTTTTACCAATGATAATCTCGCTATTCATAGCTCCACCCCAACTTAGTCGCGAGTGTAACCAAAGGGTTGTTGGTTTACCGTATACACGGGTAGTTTAGCGGCCTCGCAGATCTCGGTGACGCCGTTACAGAAGCACACGGTGCAGCCCAACGGGTTGTGCTCGTCCAGACTGAACTTGCCCGCGGCGCACACGTCACATCGGGCACCCGCAACGTTGGCCTGTAGAGAGAAGAAGTTTAGAGGGTGCGCAACTGGAATTGAAGATGATGCTCTAGCCGAATGATCCCTGTTTATTTAACAATATTGTAGAGTATTGAGAAATGGTAGTATCACTGCTAGTAAATTTGAAGGTTGAGTAAATATCTCATTCAGAACAGCTGTCTTTAATCTTAGTTTCTCGAACTAGTTGAACAGATGTCTCATTCATAAATTCATATTTTTAATGTTATAGCAACCAGACACCAATATAGACCACCAAAGGACTAACGCATGTTGCCCTTTCTAGCTACTCTGAAAAATGCAAATGATGGTGAAGATAATAGATCGTTTATATTTGTATCTACCATTTTTAAATTTCATGGTTCGAAGATGTACAGTTAAATCATTATTGCCACAGTCTTTTTAGTAGCGGAATATTTTCGGAACAAATAAACCATAATGTCCTGACACTTCAGTATACAGATATAGACACTAGGCCGCATCCCCCAGAAAGGGGGGTGACAAGGCGCACCTCACACCCTCATACGCTCACACTCACACAACTTAGCCCTTTTGTGCTAAAGGGTCTGGCCGGTACCCCCGCAACATACACTCTGGGTCGCGAGTGCATTCCGAGGATCCGTCGTCAGCAGCAGGGCCCGACAGTTTTCACTGGTTTACCCCCGCCGCGTCATAATGGCCGGGCCCCCCCCCCACCCACGACCATCCCGACAGCGTGATGCCAAGGGCGGGAAAGCACATCAGAGCAGCATCAAATTAACCATTCACATTCTCCACTCACGCCTGTTCATTGCACGCTCTCTAGCCATCACCACTTTCATAACTCTCCTTTCTAACGCCTGCTTCACACCATCCATCCACCCAAACTTCGGTCTACCTCTAGGCCTGCGACCATTCGCCTCCGCTTTCATCACCCTTCATCCATCCTCTCCATGTGCCCGAATCATCTCAGAACACGCGAATCCACTCTGTCCTCCAGCTTCTTCACCATCCCTGTTCTGATTCGAACCACATCGTTGTTGATCCGGCTCTCAGCGTTACTCCAGCCATGCTCCTCAAACATTTCATCTCGAAAACATTCAACCTTCTTCTCTCCTCTGCTTTCATCCCCCAAGTCTCAGCTCCGTAGAGCACAGTCGGGACAACAACACCCTCATACAGCCCTCTCTTTGCTTCCATCCCCAACATCCTACAGCTCATTACACTCTTTAGTGCACCATCACTTTACCCCCCTCCTTCACTCGCGCCTGCACTTCAGTTTCCCCTAGTTCAGTTATCTCCACATGGAAGTCCAGATACTTAGAACACTGAACTTCCTCCAAGAGCTCTCCATTTAGGGTGACACTAATTTTGCTCGCATCGACAGTCCTCGAGCATCTCATTACTTTACTCTTACCCACGAAGCTTCCTCCTCTCACACACTCTACCAAACTCAGACACTAGCCTACATAGCTTCTCCTCTGAATCCGCAACCAGGGCCGTATCATCAGCAAATAGCAACTGTATGAATGAAAAATAAACTATAGACATTCTGTCCGTGTAAAAGAGTTCTTTATTCATGGAGGACAACGTGGGAGCACACGTAGAAGAGTTCTTTATTCATGGAGGACAACGTGGGAGCACACGTAAAAGAGTTCTTTATTCAGGAAGGAAAACCTGGGAGCACACAAATCATGAGGTGTATTTCGTACAGACAAGCATGTCCAGCCTCTCCAATAGAGAATGGTTCAATCAACAGACGAAAGGTTGACTGCACCTTGCATTGGCAGTCGCCCTCACAGGCATCGTTGATGGTGCCCGCCCGGTGGCAGGGGCACGACTCGCAGGCTGGGAAGTTGCGGTACCCTAGGGCACAGCGGTCGCAGCGAGGGCCCTGCAACACGGAGGATCAGAATGATGGGTAAAATAAACAACCTGTTTGTCCTTTGGCAACCCTACACATGTGTAAATATTCGGGCAACCATAGCTTCATACATTTTTTTGCATTTGAATAACTCTAAGGTTATTAAGAACAATAAAGTTTTAGTAAAAATTAACATGAGTAACATTTTCTATAAAATTTTGTAAATAACAACACCCCGGCTGTGTACCTACCCTAGTAAGACCGTGTCTCAAACAGGACAATAAACCCAAGGTGTCTCTTCAGGAAAGAACACTGTTAACAAGACAATTTTTCGATCAGAATTTTCCACCCCTTACTAGAAATCAACAGAAGATAGGCTGCAGAGAATATTCGGCTGGGGTTCTCATTATTTACTCGTGATTGAACATGGTAGATTGAGGTAGGTTAGGAGTGAGCAAATCAAACATGTGCCCTGTTTATATATAAATCCATTTCACAACTTTGTCTTACCTCAAAGCCCTCCTGACAGATGCACGCTCCCGGGAAGATGCCGAGATTGAACTGAGTGTCGTCCCTGACGCACTCTCCTGTCACCCCCGGTCCACCGCACCCGCACGGCTGGCATGGCTCCTCGGCTTGGGGAGGCGTGCCCTGAAGGGCGGGAGGTGAGGTCGGGATGTGATTTGGAATTGCTAACTGTAGCACGTTGTTGAAGAACGAACAGTTCCAATGAACATACAGCTACAATGTAATGGTTCCAGAACTTGGAGTGCACTAAAGTAACCGAGTACTCGTACATTATCCTAACAAATGAATCCTTATTGTGCACCTAATCGGGGACAAATCTGGAACAAACCGGGAATCTGTCACAAAATTACAACCACTGGTATAAATATTTATGTGGTCTTCTCCAAATCCTAAAATTTAGGTAAAGCTCATGCATACAATGGTCAAACGTCCGATGGTCTTGAGTCCTTTGAACGGAGGACTTGCGTCCTCGGGATTGCAGCCAATAACACGCGGATTCCAGAGAGTTCATTGGCAGAAATCTCGAGGACGAATGACCGACGTTTAAAGAACTCAAGACCTCCGTGCATTTGACTCTCGTGTGTATTGGCCACAACAGCAACGACAAACAGAGCCTTGTCCCAGAGTGGTGCTGGGCCCCACCTGTGGCCTGTAGAAGCCTGCTTTGCAGCGGTCGCAGTTGACGCCCTCTGTGTGGCGCTGGCAGTTAACACACATACCGCCTCCAGCGTACTCCCGCCTGTGGGATGGTCAAAGAGGTTGTACTGTGTAGGTTACACTTCTAACATAAAGCAACAGAACGACAACAGTTGAACGCAATGCAGCTATTGTCCGTCGCCCCAGGATACAATTAGCGCTCCGTTGACCACTTCTTTGAAAAGTACATCATTTTAATAGTGGCTGTAGATTCATCTCAATTTGATCGTTCTTCTTACTGAATCAAACAAATATCATGTGACAATGAAACCTTACCGGGCACAGAACAAGAAAAACAGGAATGGAAAACTTTTGTTGAGTGTGCAAACAAAATGAACCAACCAGTTGGAGTCTGATATGTTATTGATGTTCCACGAATAAAAACTGAAAATGGCTTTAATTTCATCCATTAATGTGATTACGCTGCAATTTTGTAAGTCATCTAAGATAAATTACTGCGATGAGAACGATAAAGATGCCCTGGATACGTTGTACTAAATGCAGGCCTGAGTCTGTAGAAACACCTAACAAGACAAACTCATAAAATATTGCAGTTGTCACTCCCTGGCATTAGAAGTTTCACATTACCTTCTTATTTTTACTCCGAAATTCTGTCCCTCCAAAACGTATGTCTCACATACCTAACCACTAAAAAGAACCTGATAGAGAACTTCACACTGGTTATCACTTTCATCCTCAGTTCACTGAACTCCTGTCTCCATGCTAGGCTGATGGTTGTGCTAGTAACCAGGTTTTTTCCTAGTAACCTGACAATTTTCTAGTAACTTGACGTCGCCCAAGCAGCCTGATGTCTGCATGTAACCTCACATCTCCCAGGTCACCTGACATTTAACAACTTCACGTTTTCCAGGTAACCTCACGTCTGTCAGGTTTACCTCACGTCATCAGATAACATGGAAACAGGAAGAGCATTTCAGACAAAATCATTAAACAAATTGAATTTATTTATATCCAAAAGTTCAAAAGAAATAGTTGGATTACATTACAACTGTGGTACATTAGTACATTTCTGTAAAGGCAAGAGTGAGGCTCTCGACCATGCCCTCGTGACCTCCTCCACTACTGCAATCACGTCTACGCACGCCAGAGACAATACAAATTCAAAACAAAGTTAAACAGATGTTACATATTTACCTACCAAACACAGAACCAATATTCGACCAAGAAAATATAACAAACTTGATCAATTTCAGAGCGTATATGGCACATAAAGTATAAACGTACAGCTATAATGCACAAAATAGGTACGTTTGCTGGGACCAACAAGACATTGCAGACGAATTACACAATTTAGTAATTATGATCTGTTATTGCGCGATTATCGTGCGCGTTATCGTAAGATCGTGTTTTCGTGTAATCATGTTATCGAGCGCGTTATCGTGCGCGACATCGTGTTATCGTGCGCATTATCGCGTGATTGGGTGACTCGATTAACACAAGTGAGTTAGGCCTAGTCAATAGATGACAATGAGATGACTGGTAATCAACATTGTCCAAGGTTCATCAACCTGTGTTCACATTACAAATCTATTTGGCTTACAATACAGAAGACAAGCCAGGATAAGAGACTTAGCTCGTCCAGCGCCTTGGAAGTGCTATCCAAAAAATGGATTCGGTCAATAAAAGTATAAATATATAGGATGGCACTGGCATTGTTTCTCCACTGACGGGATCAGAGAAGACGTTGCTCAATCGTCAAGAAAGTTCAACCTAACTGTTGCTAGGGCGTTGACACAGATGTAAAAGAACATGACAAGGCCAGGACTAGAAAACAATCCTCCGGTGCAATTGCTGATGACATCATCAGTAGGATCAATCTCCTGACCGACTCCCTTCAGACTGTGGGCAGATACAAGCTTCAAGCAGTACTATATTCAAGAGATTTTTTTAACAAAGATTCGACTTTGAATAGTCGGCAACTAGTAAAGTAATCTATTAAATACTGGTAGGAGGCTCTCAACAAGTGATGAGGCTGTGCAAGAGGGTCTCGAGCATATCAAAGAATCAACAAGAATAGAGGTAGCTTCCAAGGCCACTCTCAGATGCATAATTTGAAGAGAGTACCTATCCCTCAATTTTAAAAATGTCACTCTGGTCTGGAAGGACGTGATCAATTAACCCCCAAGTAGGAGTGAAATTTGTACCCCTTCAGAACAACAACAAAGAAACAGAGCACCCCGACTGCCTGTGGAGAGTCCAAACATGTTTGAAAATAGCTGCCCCACTACAACATCACGGCTCCAAATAACCTCACGTCTCCAAGTAACCTCACGTCACCAAGTAACCTCACGTCAACAAGTAACCTCACGTCACCAAGTAATCTCACGTCTCCAAGTCCCCTCTTGTCTCCAAGTCCCTTACCGTCTAAAGGTAACCCCACGTCACCAAGTAATCTCACGACTCCATGAAACCTCACGGCTTCAAGTAACCACACGGTTCAAAATAACTTCAAGTCTCAGTAGCCCCACCTCCCTAACACCACAGTCTCACCTGGTGTTGAGGGACAGAGAGTCCTTGTGCACCTGGCTGTCGTAGCGGCACTGCGTGGCGTGGCCGTGGCACTGGCACTGCTCGCAGGCACTCGCCGCACTGAAGTTTCCGGGACGCCATGGTACTTGGTTGTAGAGCGGACAGCAGCGGTCGCACTGCGCACCGCAGGTGTTATGCTGACACTTGCACTTCTGAACATCAAGGAACGGAACGGGAAAGAGGATTCAAGAGTTTTATTTCTTCCAGGACCGATCACATTTTATCAATAGCTTTCTTCCACCATTGGAATATTGGAACGTTATAAGTTGAGCCAGAAGAGCTCAAGACTGGGACTCATCAATTACCTTTTAAGCTATTCCTAATTTATTATAATGTTCGCTAGCAAGTAATTTAGAAACCTGATATATTTGAAGAGTTCTTACCCGCGGCGCACTGCCTCGCCAGTGCCGGCAGAGACGCAATGGGCAGTCACGATTAAAATACTAGTCTACAAAATACAACGTTTCGTATGAATTGCTTCTTCCAAATGAATGGGTAACATAGTATGATAGAAATTATTCCCCCACCCCTCAAGCTATAGCCGTCTCCCTCACCTGTTGGCCGTCCTCCACAGAGCAGTCCTCCGCATGGCCGTTGCAGACGCAGCGCCCCCCGATGGTGATCTCTTTAATCGAGTAGAAGTAGCGCCTGCAACACAAAAAAGCGTTCTAGTGATGATCGCTGGGAATGGAAACTATCATTTGTTTTGCTTTACGGGCTATAGTAGAAAACATCAAGAAATGTTGTATTGAGAAGACTTTCAGTAGTGAAGACTTAGGAATGCTATACCGTGGTGTCGGTTTCAATGCGCCTTCATAAAATTAAAACGAAGTAAAACTGACAACATTATCCCTTCGTCCGATTTCGTCTAACAAATCTCAAACAATATTTGAAGCTGTCTCGAATATTTGAGAAAACATTCGAGACGTTCATCTATGCTGACTAACAAATAACATGCAATATTTCCCCGAGCCACCCCACCTGGAAACCATGGGTCCAGATATGCATTACAATATCCCCCCACGTGTCACTCAACTGGCCACCATGAGGTCCTGGTATGCCTTATAATATCCCACCTGAGCCACCCCACCTGGCCACCGTGGGGTCCATGTATGCCTTATAAGATCCCACCTGAGCCACCCCACCTGGCCACCGTGGGGTCCAGGTATGCCTTATAAGATCCCCCTCTGAGCCACCCCACCTAGCCACCGGGGGGTCCAGATATGCCTTTAATATCCCCACCTGGCCACCGCGGGGTCCAGGTATGCCAAACAATATTCCCTCCCCACGTGCCACTCACCTGGCCACCTTGGGGTCCAGGAGTGCCTTGCAATATCTGCCCCTCTCACGTGCCTTTCACCTGACCACCGTAGGTTCCTGGTATGTCTTACAATATCCTTTCCTACGTGCCAATCACTGGGCCACCGTGGGTCCACGTATGCCTTACAATAACTCCCCCCCACCCGTACGTGTCACTAACCTGACCACCGTAGGGCCCAAGTATACCTTACAATATCCCTTCCTACGTGCCACTCAGCCTTGTAGCCGGGGCCTTAGAATCGTGCTACCGTATCCACCGCGTGTCGTAGAAGGCGACTAAAGGGGCGCCCCGTAGCCAGGAGTATAATCGGCTACCGCAATCCCCAGCGTGTCGGAGACGACAAAACGGGGCGGAGCGAAGGGACTAGGAATCCCGTTCTCTGTAAAAACCTTTCCTCGAAGACGGCAAGACGAGCGGGGGGAGGAGAGGCACACGCCTCTCCAAACCCTATTGTTAGGGTCGCTGAATGTGCGTGGCTGTAGTACGAGTGATGTAAAGAGGAGGGAGATTGGTGAGATGTTTTTGAGGAGGAAGTTAGATGTGTTGGCGCTGAGTGAGACAAAGTTGAAAGGTAAGGGCGAATGTGAGTTTGGTGCTGTAAGTGGAAGAAAGTCTGGTGTGGAGGAAGGTAGGGCACG
>SDVV010013139.1:0-15209 GCA_016164225.1 Gammarus roeselii | reverse complement strand
TGTTTCTCGACTTTATCTGTACCACATCCACGTATGCTGGTCGGCAGGAGTATCGTTGCTATCGTGTGAGGTATTGTTTCTCGACTTTATCTGTACCACATCCACGTATGCTGGTCGGCAGGAGTATCGTTGCTATTGTCTGAGGTATTGTTTCTCGACTTTATCTGTACCACATCCACGTATGCTGGTCGGCAGGAGTATCGTTGCTATCGTGTGAGGTATTGTTTCTCGACTTTATTTGTACCACATCCACGTATGCTGGTCGGCAGGAGTATCGTTGCTATCGTGTGAGGTATTGTTTCTTGACTTTATCTGTACCACATCCACGTATGCTGGTCGGCAGGAGTATCGTTGCTATCGTGTGAGGTATTGTTTCTCAACTTTATCTGTACCACATCCACGTATGCTGGTCGCCGAAGAAAATGTGATATGAGAGTGTGTGTTTGATTGTAAAAGGGTTAAGGAAGGTGTGAGATTTTCCTGAGTCAAAAGCGGACTGTATGGACATTCTGATACCTAAGTTGTTACTGCCTTTACCAGAGGTGGTTTTCCTGAGTCCAAAGCTGACTGTATGGACATTCTGATACCTAAGTTGTTACTGCATTTACCAGAGGTGGTAGCGACTTGATTGAAATTATTAAATGGTAATGTGTTATTTGCTACAGCAGCATCCCTGTCTCCTTTTGTAAACTGTAATTAGGGCAAGTTGTTATACTTTTTAATAAAGGGAAGGTACAGAAAGTGGTACATATAAGTTTAGTATAGCTATCTTACAACAAAGTGAAAATTGTTATGATTTTTAATAATGGGCAGGAGCTGTTATAAGTCTAGCTAAGCTATCTTATAAGAAAGTTCGCATGAAGGCTTTGCGTTGCTTTGTAGGCTGCTGCTGAAGAATTATGTAGATGTTGAAGTGCAAAAAAGTTGCATTTGGTTCATGAAGTTTGAAGTTATGCGAGCAGAACAACGAGTAAAAACTGGTCATAGGCACTGCTGTTCCCTGTTGTCAAGAATAAACAATAGAAGATAATGATTTATCCCCTTGTTGTTATACTATGCATTTACCCCTATTTCAGGGCGTCATATTGGAGCTAGACAGCCTGGAGGGTGACCTGGTGAAGCTGGAAACTCGTGGCCAGAAAATGCCAGAAGATGACGAAGTCCTGAACATGCTGGCCTCGGTGAGAGGAATGATCACCAGGGCCAAGCAGATGCGCTCCCAGGCGCGGGAGAAGAAGAGACAGATACAGGTGAGAATGGAACAGCCTCTCCAGGGAGAGTAACGCTTTGAAACGTGTGATTGTCGCAGGAGAAAATGACTCAACCATTCAAAAATAAGTTTGACTCTGTTGTTGTTGCTTATCCCCGGTTTCCACCTGTGGTAGTGGAAACCGCGCCAGCGCACCGCCCGAAACCCTCGATACCCACCGACCCGCGCGTGATGAGACAAAAGGAGATGGGGGACGAGAAATGGGTGGTCGGCTTAGTGGTGGGGTAGAGTGGTTTTGTTGCTATCTGAATTACCTTTGCGGGTTGTGTGGCAGTTAACAAATGACCACCCGTGCGGTATAATTTTAATTGTGGACATCAGAACATTGAAACTGGCTGCGTGTTCATGTCCCTCAGCCACACTGCAACGCACCAATCAGACGGGTGCAGGGATAACCTCATGTGGAACAGGAATGTTTGGTATGGGAGAAACCTCACTTGTCCATGAAAAACAATGCAGTGTATATGTCGTGGTTCTGGTGTCTTGAGAGTGTCGGTGAGCCCGAAGGCCGGGCAGCTCACAGGCTGCGTTCACATCAACACCGCAAAGATGGCGCACAAGGCGCAATCTCCACCGGCGAGGATATGAAACAGGGTGGGTTGAGGGACTTTGGCTGGGGCTGGAGCCCCATACGCCGCCACCGCGGTCAAGGCATCTTGATGGAGTTGGCCCGCCTGACTCGTGCAGGCTCCTTCGTGGGCGGGTCTTGTAGGATATATAATGGTTTTATGCTTGTGGTTGGCACTAGAGAAGCAGAGGCGGATACGTGTGGGAATTGGACAGCATTTGATAGGTTACTAATGTTTGGAAGCCCATGGTTAGAGCAGTAGAAGAACATGAGGTACGGTACCTCTGAAAGATAACTAACATTTTGAATCTACAGCTCGTAATATTCTAGCAAAGGCGGGTTTTCCTCGACGAAAAGGCGTAATTTTTATTCTTAAGCATTGTTTTAACTTTCCGCTGTTGCATCCCGTGCATTCCTGACAAATTAGGTTGATTTCTTGCTGTTGCATCCCATGCATTCCTGACAAATTATGTTGATTTCTTGCTATTGCATCTCGTGCGTTCTTGACAAATTAGGTTGATTTGTTGCTGTTGCATCTCGTGCATTCCTGACAAATTATGTTAATTTCTTGCTGTTGCATTCCGTGCGTTCCTGACAAATTAGGTTGATTTGTTGCTGTTGCATCCCGTGCATTCCTGACAAATTTATGTTGATTTCTTGCTGTTGTATCCCGTGCGTTCCTGACAAATCAAATCAGGTTGACTTTCTGTTCTATGTTCACTGTCTTTTGTTTCCCCTCCCCGTGCAGACTGGTCGCGGGGCATTAGAACAGCCAGGGCTCCACTTGGCCGAGTACCAGAGGATCCTGCAAGACCTCGAGTGCTGGGTCACGGGCACCTACAGCCAGTTGTGCCAGGAAACCGCGCCCACGGAGCCCGCCGCCGTGCGCGACCAGATAAACTTGAACCAAGTGAGTGAGGAGGGCCAGAGTAGATTAGATTAGAGCAAACCTAAACCAAGTTAGTGAGGTGGGACAGAGTATATCAGATTAGAACAAACCTGAACCAAGTGAGTGAGGAGGGCCAGAGTAGATTAGATTAGAGCAAACTTAAACCAAGTTAGTGAGGTGGGACAGAGTATATCAGATTAGAGCGAACCTGAACCAAGTGAGATAGGAGGACGAAAGTAGATTAGATTAGAGCGATCTTTGCTTATAACTCATGAAAGCTAACGGAGGCGAACGAGAGCAGGCCTCAATGAAGGTTGAGGACAAGTAGACGCCTTAACCTAAATCAGTTGAGTGAGGATGGCGAGGACAGTGAAGGTAGAGAACAAGTAG
The DNA here is from genome assembly GCA_016164225.1 of Gammarus roeselii. Taxonomy (NCBI): domain Eukaryota; kingdom Metazoa; phylum Arthropoda; class Malacostraca; order Amphipoda; family Gammaridae; genus Gammarus; species Gammarus roeselii. The sequence goes on along the minus strand of SDVV010013139.1, from coordinate 12,092 downwards.
ACGCCTTAACCTCAGTCAGGTGAGGGATGATGAAACGAGGGCAGTGAAGATTGAGGACAAGTAGACTCCTAAACCCCAATCAGGTAGGTTTGTGAGGATGATTAGTGCAGTGAAGGTTGAGAACAAGTAGACGCCTAAACCTCATCAGGTTTGTGAGGAGGACGAGTGCAGTGAAGGTTGAGGACAAATAGACGCCTTAACCTCAATCAGGTGAGTGAGGATAATGAGGGCAGTGAAGATTGAGGAGAAGTAGACGCCTTAACCTCAATCAGGTGAGTGAGGATGATGAGGGCAGTGAAGATTGAGGAGAAGTAGACGCCTTAACCTCAATCAGGTGAGTGAGGATGATGAGGGCAGTGAAGGTTGACGACGAGTAGACGCCTTAACCTCAATCAGGGGAGTGAGGATGATGAGGGCAGTGAAGGTTGAGGATAAGCAAACTCCTAAATCACAACCAGTAGATTTCGGGTCTCAAGAACAATAATGGTTGAGGCCAGTAAATAAACAATTACTGGCGAATAATTAGCTACATCCCTGCTGTTGCTATCACTGTTGGATTTAATTCGTGTATTTTTATTGTAACAAACTTCTCTTCGCTCAACAATATACAGATACAGATAGACATGAGGATGAAACCGCCAGAAATGGTGTGGCCGACAGCCAGACGCACCTACTAGACGCACCTACTAGACGCACCTCACACTCCTCTCATGCACTCACAAACATACCTACCATTAGTCGTTTAGCGCATAAGAGTCTGGCCAGGACTCCACCACACACTGAGTCTGGAGTGAGGTCCGTGATCATTGTCGGCAGCAAAGCCCGACAGTTTCAATGGTTGTCCCCCCGCTGCTTCACAATTGCCCCTCATCTTCCCCAGCCACGTCCATCCCGTTCCTCAACGAGACGTCAAGGTCGGGTAAACGCATTAGAGCTGCGTCCATGTTCATCCATTGACAATCATTCTCCACTCACGCCCATCCATTGCACTCTCTCTCGCTACCTCCATACGCACAACTCTAAACCTGCTTCACGCTATCCATCCATCCAAGTTTCGGCCTTCCTCCTGACCTACATCGTCCACTCACCTTCGCTCTCATCACCAATCTCGGATCATCCTTCTCCATCATTTGTCTGAGCCACATTTGAACACATGAATCTACTATGTCCTCCACCTTCCTCACCATCCCCGTTCTACTACGAGCAACGTCGTTATCGATCCTGTCCCTCAGCGTGAATCTGGTCATGCCTCTCAAACATTTCATCTCGTACACATTCAACCTTCTATCTTCCGCTCTTACCTCCCATGACTCGGCCCTTAGAGCACAGTTGAGACAACTTCCTCATCATTCAACCCTCTTTTTGCATCCAAACCCAATGTCCTACAGTTTATTACACTCTTCACTGCACTCAACATTTGGCACCCTTTCTTCGTTTTATATTTCACTTCGATTTCCGCAAGTCTAATCTTCTATACTTGAGAGCCCAGGTACTTGAAACACTAAACTCCCTCCAATAATTCTTAATTTAGGCGAACATTGATCCCTCCCTCATTGTTATGTGTCGAACATCTCATCACATTACTATTAACCACATCAACTCACAACTTCCTTCTCTTGCACTGTGCCAAACTCCGAAATTAGCATACACAACATCTCTTCCGAATCTGCCACCAGTGCCGTATCATATGCGAACACCAACTGACTCAACTACCAACTACGCCCATTTGCTCCTACAACTCTAACCTTCGCTCCACTACACTCGTGTTGGTTTCCAATTACAGAACTTGCAGTTTGACCTGGCAAGTGAGAAACTCACTTGTTCCTATTTATTTCAATTTTTTCTACTTACTGTTTGTTTCCATTGCATAACTGAACATGTGAGAAAGTTAGTGGCAATATCGGTAATACTTTGTGTAGTTCCCATATTACAGATTTCCATTGTTTCATCTCAGCATGTGAGTACTCAGCTTTGAATATTTCTAAGTCGTGTTGGTTTCCGTTACAGAACTTGCAGCTTGACCTGAGAAAGAGAGAAACTCAGTTGTCCGATCTTCGCACAAAGTGCGAACAGATCAAAGGAGACAGTGACATAGAGGGCTTGGCTCGCGAAATGAGCCAGCACCTTAGCTTCCTCAGCCAGACTCTGGCAGACACAAGTCTCGTTCTACAGAATAGGCTCCAGCAGTTAAAGGTACGGACATGCCGACACAGACCCACCTGCCCTTACCTTTACTAGCTACTACACTAGTCTTCTTTTCCACTTATGCCTATTCCTTGTTCCTATTATCGTCTAGCTACTACCACCCATTGCAGTCGCTGCTTGAGACTACCAATCTTAACTATAGTTACTCAACCTACATACCGCGATCAAGATCTCCTATAGTGCTCCTGCTTCTATGCGCATTAGCAATAATGAGAAATTCTCATCAGAGCAAGTATCTTTAGATGTGCCATCTTGTCCCAGCATCTCAAACTATGGTCATCATCTAGTTTTTCTACATCTTCTCCTGGTGTAGTCAATGGTTATCTTCGCTACTCACAACCTTTTCCTAATGTTTCTTTTTTGATAACATGTCGTAACTTTTTTCTCATATGTGTCACTGCACTTTATGTATCCTTGTTTTGTTTTTAGTTTGTTGAGTTTTTTTTTTGTTATACGTGTGTAAATATATTTAAAGAACTGACCTGATAATCAAGCTATATACCTGTAGACCATCCCGTCTAATCTATCGTATCGTTGCCCCTGTATCCCATAACAACAAAAAAACATGCGGCAAAATCAGAAAAAGAACCATCAACCAATTCGGCCAAAAATTCCTTGATTTACCAACAAATGCGGCTATAAATAACCTAATGAATGCCATCCTGCTTGTTGTTATAGGAGATCCTGTGCAGAGAGACTGTGACGCAGGTGACTGCAGAACAAACTGGCAGCGTCTCAGGATTTACTACACTCACTACGAGCACTAAAAGAATTATCAAGAAAACAATCTACATCAATGGTAAAGAGGTTGAAACTGAGGAGACCGTTGAAGTTCCAGAAACCGCCCAAAAGTTGGAGTACACCATGAGTGAACCCTCTCATCAGACAGAATTTTTGGTGTCAGAGAGACCACAAATAACTCGAAAACGAATCATAAAAAAGATGCTCTACATCAACGGAGAACCCGTCGAAAGGGAAGAAGAAATAGACGAACCAGAGACACCAGAAGAAACTGGCCTTAATCCCTTCTCAGAATATGATTTTGGTACCCGGAAGACTACAAAGAAGATTATGTACATTGATGGAAAACCTGCTGAGGTTGAGGAGATAGAGGAGCCCGAAGAGATTACTCGAATATTTTCAGATAATTTTGCTGAGTACCCATCAGGTATGGAAAGTGTAAGTGTTCTAGAACCGAAAACAACTGTCCTAAGAACTACAAGACGACGCATTATCAAGAAGATAGTTTATATCAATGGTCAACCTGTTGAAACAAATGAGGAAGTTGAGGAACCCGAAGAAAGCGTTAGGGTTATGAGAGGTGGCAATGAACAATCTGGAACTGGAAATGTTGAAACTATAAGTGGTCCTGAAATGACAGTTCTAAGAACGATCAGACGACGAATCATCAAGAAAATTGTCTACATCAATGGTGAACCTGTAGAAACCGAAGAGGTTGTAGAAGAACCGGGAGAAAATATTCAAACTCCCCCTGAAATGTCCGATGGAAGAAATAGTGTAACTGATGTCCATGAACCCACTTCTTCCGCTACAACAGAGATTAGAACAATTCGACGGCGAGTGGTCAGAAAGATTGTCTATATCAACGGAGAACCTATCGAAACTGAAGAGGAAGTGGAACAACAACCGACTGAAACTCAAACTGTCATCAAGAGAATCGTTTACATCAACGGAGAGCCAGTTGAAACAGAAGAAGATGGGAAAGAATCCGACGACTACGTTCAAATTGTTCCTGGATCCATTGATAGAGAGAATATTCTGGAACAATTCCAAGGGCCGGACACTACAATTAGATTGATTAGACGACGTATCATCAGGAAGATTGTCTACATCAATGGTGAGCCGGTTGAAACAGAGGAAGTAGTGGAAGAACCCGAAGAAAGCGTTCAATTTATTCCCGGAACAATTGATGGGGAAATTGTTCGGGAAAAACACCAAGAGCCGGAAACGTCCACAGAAATTAGAACTATCAGACGGCGTATTATCAAGAAGATCGTCTACATCAACGGTGAACCAGTAGAAACAGAAGAGGAGGTAGAAGAACCAGAAGAAAATGTTCAAATTGTTCCCGGAACAATTGATGAAGAAAATGTTCGGGAAAAGTCCCAACAGCCAGAAATGACCACAGAGATTAGAACTATCAGACGGCGTATTATCAAGAAGATCGTCTATATCGATGGTGAACCAGTAGAAACAGAAGAAGAGGTAGAAGAACCAGAAGAGATTGTCCACGCCATTCCTGGATCCATTGATGAAGGATCTGCCTGTCAACCCGATGAATACGAAACAACGACTGAATTTGTAACCGTCAGACGGCGTATCATCAAGAAAATCGTATACATCAACGGTGTACCAGTTGAAACGGAAGAGGAAGTGGAAGAACCCGAGGAAATCGTTCGAACTGTTGCTGGATCAAGTGACGGAGGAACCGCTTGGGATAAGTTCCAAGAGCCGGATACAACTGAAATTAGAACTATTAGACGGCGTATCATCAAGAAGATTGTCTATATTAATGGAGAGCCAGTTGAAACTGAAGAGGAATTAGCAGATCCTGAAGAAATTGTCGAAACCATCCATGGATCTATTGATGAAGGAACTCTCCGTGAACCTGATGAACCCGAACCAACAACTGAAACTATAACTATCCGACGACGTATCATCAGGAAGATTGTCTACATCAATGGTGAGCCGGTTGAAACGGAGGAAGTAGTGGAAGAACCCGAAGAAAGCGTTCAATTTATTCCCGGAACAATTGATGGGGAAATTGTTCGGGAAAAATACCAAGAGCCGGAAACGTTCACAGAAATTAGAACCATCAGACGGCGTATTATCAAGAAGATCGTATACATCAACGGTGAACCAGTAGAAACAGAAGAGGAGGTAGAAGAACCAGAAGAAAATGTTCAAATTGTTCCCGGAACAATGGGTAGAGAAAATGTTCGGGAAAAGTCCCAACAGCCAGAAATGACTACAGAGATTAGAACTATCAGACGGCGTATTATCAAGAAGATCGTCTACATCGACGGTGAACCAGTAGAAACAGAAGAGGAGGTCGAAGAACCAGAGGAGATTATCCACACCATTCCTGGATCCATCGATGAAGGAACTGCCCGTCAACCCGATGAATACGAAACAACGACTGAATTTGTAACCGTCAGACGGCGTGTTATCAAGAAAATCGTATACATCAACGGTGTACCACTTGAAACGGAAGAGGAAGTTGAAGAACCCGAGGAAATCGTTCGAACTGCTGCTGGATCAAGTGACGGAAGTACCGTTTGGGATAAGTTCCAAGAGCCGGATACAACTGAAATTAGAACTATTAGACGGCGTATCATAAAGAAGATTGTCTATAATAATGGAGAGCCAGTTGAAACTGAAGAGGAATTAGAAGATCCTGAAGAAATTGTCGAAACCATCCATGGATCTATTGATGAAGGAACTCTCCGTGAACCTGATGAACCCGAAACAACAACTGAAACTATAACTATCCGACGACGTATCATCAGGAAGCTTGTCTACATCAATGGTGAGCCGGTTGAAACGGAGGAAGTAGTGGAAGAACCCGAAGAAAGCGTTCAATTTATTCCCGGAACAATTGATGGGGAAATTGTTCGAGAAAAATACCAAGAGCCGGAAACGTCCACAGAAATTAGAACTATCAGACGGCGTATTATCAAGAAGATCGTCTACATCAACGGTGAACCAGTAGAAACAGAAGAGGAGGTAGAAGAACCAGAAGAAAATGTTCAAATTGTTCCCGGAACAATTGATGAAGAAAATGTTCGGGAAAAGTCCCAACAGCCAGAAATGACCACAGAGATTAGAACTATCAGACGGCGTATTATCAAGAAGATCGTCTACATCAATGGTGAACCAGTAGAAACAGAAGAGGAGGTAGAAGAACCAGAAGAGATTGTCCACGCCATTCCTGGATCCATCGATGAAGGATCTGCCTGTCAACCCGACGAATACGAAACAACGACTGAATTTGTAACCGTCAGACGGCGTATCGTCAAGAAAATCGTATACATCAACGGTGTACCAGTTGAAACGGAAGAGGAAGTGGAAGAACCCGAGGAAATCGTTCGAACTGTTGCTGGATCAAGTGACGGAGGAACCGTTTATGATAAGCTCCAAGAGCCGGATACAACTGAAATTAGAACTATTAGACGCCGTATCATCAAGAAGATTGTCTACATTGATGGAGAGCCAGTCGAAACTGAAGAGGAAATAGAAGAACCTATCGAAATTATGGAAACTGTTCCTGGAATTGATAAGAGCAGTGATTTCTCGAGCGCTTCTGATGATCCTCGTTCAAGTCCAGAGAAAGTGAACGATCAGTATCAGAGTAGCTCTGTTATTATTCACAGGAAAAACATAAAAATAGTCAGAAGTGTGAAATCGGAAGACGGCTCAGAAGAAATTATTGAGGAACGCAGTGAAAGTCCGCTGGAGACGCTTGTTGTTACCAAGTCTGATTTTGGTAAGCCTATTCAACTGTCTGCAGGAATAGAAACAGTGGAAACCCCTAATGCACCGACCTCTGACGTTACTGTTGTTAGGAAGATAAGATTCGAAGACAACGTCCCTATTTTGAGCGAAGAAGTTTTTGAGCCAGAGTTCGAGTCATCGTCGAGAGATATCCACCGCAAGGTCAATGTTCGTGTCATTCGTCGTGAAAGGTACGTTATCAAGAAGGAAAGAATTGTAGATGGCGAGAGAATTATAACCGAAGAAATTGTAGAAGAGCCGGAAATTGAATACGGAGCAGATTATGCTGACAGCGAAGTAACCATTTTTGCGTCCTCACCATCTGTAAATGAGCCTATTGAGGGAACTTCCATGCCTGCAGATCAACTGGTGTTCCCTTCATCAGTTGAAAGTGAGCCAATTGATGTTAAAATCCTTCCAAATGAACATAAAGAACCCACTGATGTACGAGTTGAGTCAACTGTAGAAACTGAACTGTCTGAAACTCCACAATTTTCATTTGGTCAAGATCAGCCAAGTCATGTACTTCCAGATTTGGTTGAACCAGGTAAACCTGATGATGAGAAACACGGTGTCACTTTTGATGAAAAAGACGCCGAAGAGCCAACTGATGATGACGACAGCATGTTCGAAATAGTCGAATACGAAAAGTCAGAATTCATAGATGAACCCTCTGCACCTAATTTAGATGACTCTGAAAGTGCTGGTGAAATGGATTCTTCTTTCGTTGTATATGAAGAACACGATTCTGAACTGCCAAGTTATGGTGATTCTCTTAGGAAGTCGCCGGAAAATACTGGTCTGGAAACAATTGTCGAGGTTTCCTACGAAACATTCCAGGACGATGAACAACCAACTGAGAGTTTACCAATTAAAACCCAGACAGTTACAATTACTGAAGCAATTACTCGATCACCATCGGCTGACGAAAATGTTAGAACATTCCAACCTCTCAGCAGCGAAGAGACTGAAGAAGTCTCGGTGCCGTTTGCGGTGTCATATGACCTTTCTCAGGTAACCAAAGAGAAAAATTTCCCTGTTCCATCGACACTGTCGGATCCAAAAGATTTAGCGCAAGTTCCTGATGCCGCCAGAGCACTGTCAGTCGAATTTTCAGTACCAGCATCTAATCAAGCAGAACCTGAATCACCCAAAGATGACGATGTCAACCTTTTCAGGGACACTGTCTATGACGCTTGTGAATCGGTAGATCAACTTACAATCACTGAATCAACTGTTGATGTTTGTAATTTCATCATATCCGATGACAGAATTATTCCAGATAATAAAGTTGATCAAGCATTCCTTGACATCCCGGTACCTCCGAAACCAACCCTCGATCCTGAGACAACACCAGATGCACCTTCGGAAGAGTGTAAGGTTTCTAGTCGTGTTTTCAAAAATCCTTCAGTAGTGAAAGATACTTTTGTTGCGAAACCCATAGAAAATACATTTATTCCAGCACCCAAACCACAGTTTGAGGAAGTGGTTGAAATTCAAGCTGACCAGATCATTTCGTATCCTGAAAAACTAGTCAAAGATTTTGATGAAACTGTTGCAACGGTCTGGAGTGCCCCTGAACATGAGTCCACTCTCGAAAGGTTCCCTCAGCCATCCGAGTTCCCTGACGCAAAAGAAATGTCACCTTCTAATGTAGATTCCGACAGCAAGGTTGATGAGTTCCCCGTCATTGTTTCAAGTGTACCAGAATTGCCGAAAGACGTCGATTATTCGAACATTTTCAAGGATACTGTTTATGAGCTCCCTGAATCGATCAATCAGCTAGCAATAATTGAAGCAACAGTTGGCGTTTGTGAATTTTCCATCCCTGATAATAAAAGCTTCCCAAATGAAAAAGATGATGAAATCTTTCCCGACATTATGGAACCTCTAAATACTCAAGCAGCTCCAGAAGCACCTTCGGAAGAGTATCAAGTTGTAAACTTTGATACCAAACCTTCTACAGTAATGAACATTATCTCTGTTGTGGAAGACATTGAGAATAGTTCTCCCCCAGCACTCAAACCACAGTTTAAAAAAGTTATTGAAATTCAAACTGACCTAAGCATCTCGAAGCCCGATGAATTAGCGAGAGATTTTGATGAAGCTGCTTCTGCAATAGTCTCGAGTGCACCGGGACATGAACCCAATCAACAGAATTTCCCTCAGCCATCCGAGTCTCCTGACGCACAAGGAATGTTACCCTCTTATGTAGAGTCCGAAACCGAGGTTGATGAGTTTCCTGAAATCGAACACAGTATACCGGAATTACCGAAGGACGTCGATGATTCAAACACATTCAAGGACACCGTTTATGAGCTCCCTGTATCGGTCAATCAACCAACGATAATAGAATCAACACCTGATGTTTGTGAATTCTCCATCCTTGATGATAAGACCATTCCCGACGAGAAAAAGGAGCAACAAACTTTCCCGGACGTCATGGAACTTCCCAAACCTACCCTTGATCCTCAGGCAGTACCAGAAAATCCTTCAGAAGATTATAAAATTGAAAGCTTTGAGTTCCATCCTCCTACTGCAATAGCCAGTACCTACGTTTCGGGAGTCATAGAAACTGATTCTTCTCCAGCACCCGAACCACAGTTTGAGGACGTTCTTGAAATTCAAACGGACGTGATCATATCGTATCCCGAGGAACTTCTTCCTGAAGCAGTGGTAAGTGCACCGGAAGATGAATTAACACCCAAAGAATTCCCTCGGTCATCCGAGTTGCCAGATGCACAAGATCAGTCAACAGTAAATGTAGTGTCTGAATTCAAGATCGACGAAGAGTTTCCCGTCATTGATCGCGACGATACATTTAAAGAAACTCCGGTGAGTGTGGAACCAACGGTTGCGTTCCCAGAAGAAGTCTACAGAGAAAAATCTCCATTGTCCGCAAACGTAGATTCTTTACGAGAAGTCACTTGTCCCTTCTCAGTAGTAGGAGTAGAGCTTCTAGAATATGACGAACATGAAAAGGTGAAACCGTTCCCATTGGTTAATCAACCTCCAGAACCAGATTTTGAAGATGACACTGTACCCCAGTCATCAGAGAGTGATGTCAGGTCTGTATTCAATACACCAAAGTATTCTGAGTTATCCTTACCATCGTTGCCTTTGATTGACGACCATTCTGCACCTGCACCTCCACCTCACTTTGACCAACCACCAGAAGATGTTGATTGCCTGATACCTTTCCCAGTTGTAATTTCAGAAAATACAAGTCAAGCACCTAGTTTAAACAGTGACGCTTGGGTAGTTGAAAGCACGGAATTTTTCCCTATTCCCTCAGAAATTCCTGATGCTAAAGATATATGCTCTGAGAAATTAGTTACTGTTTCTGAGGTTCCTTCTTTCCCAACTCCCTGTTTTAAAACCCGATCCATTGATAATCTTAATACCACTAATTATACCGAGTTTCCAACATACGATTCTGAATTTTATGTGCCATCTAAGATTGTGGAAGTTGATCGTCTTTCAGAAACACACGAACCATGTTCGTTTACCATAAATGATGTTCCTGAAAGGTTTGAAGAGGCAGTTGGTAGTGTAGATGAATTTCCGTCTGTTAGAGATTTTCCCAAACCGATCACCGAGATTTCAAGCCCGGTGCAAGGTGAAACCGACGATCGTTCAGTCAAACCTACCCACTTCGATCAGAATACAATGCCAGACTCTCAAGCTATAGAACAGGACGTAAATTGTGCACCTGAGCCTCTATTTACTGTAGTAACAGGAACTGAAACAGACGTAACGTTTGCTAAGCCTCAAGAAATTGCTGGGACTAACGATAGTGACACCCAACTTGAATTACAGGTCGCATTGGATGCCATTGAGAAAGACGCTGTTGATGAGACACGAAATCTTGTTGAAACATCTTTTGAAGATGTTGATGAACCAATTAAAGAAACGATCATCTCTGAAGTGCCAGTAGTGCCAGTAAAGCAAAACATTCTCCAAGTTATTGGAAAAATTATCAAGAAAATTGTTTACATTGATGGGGTACCTGTAGAAAAAGAAGTACACCAACCACTGGAAACTGCGGACGATGCATTACTAGAGAAGATTGATGTTGAATATCCTACAAAAATTGAGGAGAAAATGTTGGACAAGACAGTTGACAGTGAACCAATCGTTAAAGAATCGCCACTAAATCATCCAGCGGTCTCTAACGTTACTCCACACGATGTTCTTGAAGTGAAACATGTTCAATCTGGAGAAAACCATGAAAGTGCTCCAGTAAAAACTGATCTGATCCTAAATGAACCACTTGAGGAAGATAATGTGAGAGAAGAATTGGAACATACTGAGACAAAAACTGAAATTACAACGACAGGACGTAGAATTATTAGGAAGATCAGGTATGTCAACGGTGAACCTGTTGAAACCGAAGAAGAAGTGGAAGAACCAGAACAAACTTTGAGAACCGTTCCTGGATCAATTGACGGAGGAACTGTTTGGGAAGAATTCCAGGAGCCGGAAACGACAACTGAAATTACAACCATCAGACGACGCATCATCAAGAGGATTGTGTACATCAACGGTGAACCAGTTGAAACAGAAGAAGAAGTGGAAGAACCAGAACAAACTGTGAGAACTGTTCCTGGTTCAATCGACGAAGGAACTGTTCGGGAAGAATTCCAAGAGCCGGAAACGACAACTGAAATTACAACCATCAGACGACGTATCATCAAGAGGATCGTGTACGTCAACGGTGAACCAGTTGAAACAGAAGAAGAAGTGGAAGAACCAGAACAAACTGTGAGAACTGTTCCTGGTTCAATCGACGAAGGAACTGTTCGGGAAGAATTCCAAGAGCCGGAAACGACAACCGAAATTACAACCATCAGACGACGTATCATCAAGAGGATCGTGTACGTCAACGGTGAACCAGTTGAAACAGAAGAAGAAGTGGAAGAACCGGAACAAACTGTGAGAACTGTTCCTGGTTCAATCGACGAAGGAACTGTTCGGGAAGAATTCCAAGAGCCGGAAACGACAACTGAAATTACAACCATCAGACGACGTATCATCAAGAGAATCGTGTACATCAACGGTGAACCAGTTGAAACAGAAGAAGAAGTGGAAGAACCAGAACAAACTGTGAGAACTGTTCCTGGTTCAATCGACGAAGGAACTGTTCGGGAAGAATTCCAAGAGCCGGAAACGACAACTGAAATTACAACCATCAGACGACGTATCATTAAGAGGATCGTGTACGTCAACGGTGAACCAGTTGAAACAGAAGACGAAGTGGAAGAACCAGAACAAACTGTGAGAACTGTTCCTGGTTCAATCGACGAAGGAACTGTTCGGGAAGAGTTCCAAGAGCCGGAAACGACAACTGAAATTACAACCATCAGACGACG
>SDVV010013138.1:0-15210 GCA_016164225.1 Gammarus roeselii | reverse complement strand
AAGATCCCTCCATGTTTACAGCAGAGCTTCTAACACAACGTCAAAGGAATGTACTGAAGATTCTGCATCGTTTCCAGACAAGGTTTAAAAAGGAATACCTAACCATACTGCGGCATCATGCCGTGGATGCTAGGGAAATCGTTGCACCGAAAGTGGGTGACATAGTTCAGATTCATGATGAAGGTTCTAGGCTATTATGGAGCCTGGGAAGGATCATCGAGACCCACGCAGGTAAAGACGGTCACGTGAGAAGCGTGAGACTCAAAACCCGTGGAGGCATCATCAGTCGACCGGTGACTCTGCTGTACCCACTAGAGGTGCAAGCGGTGGAACACATTGCGAGTCCACCAGAGTCGCAGAGTCAAAACTCGACGTCGCCGCCTCAATTAGACACCGGGGACATTCCCATTCCCACTGATGTAGACGAGGCAAACGCTGTCCGATCAACTCGGAAGGCAGCCTTGGCCGCTCGTCGGCGTATTGCCACTCAACTACAATAAGTGCAATACGCCTTCTTCTTGGGTGGGAGTGTGTGGGAAACATTTCTCATACCCTGCCAACTAAGAAATTCCATTGTTAACCCATGTATATATGTGTTTCGATAGAGAAGGAGCCCTGGTGTCGTGTTTTGGCATTCCTGAGGTGAAGAGCGGGAGGGTAACACACCCCCCCCTCTCTTCGCCTCTCATTCGAAGCGAGGGAACCGGCCTTCCTTCATCTCGAAACATTTTTTTTGGACTTATAAAACAATTGAGAATAAAGTAATGCAAATAAGTATCGAATAAAATATATGTGGAAGATGATGAGGTATTAGAGTAAAGAAGCTAGATATAATCTTTCGATTGGAAGCGTTAAACCATTTGGTCGGAACCAGGTAAGCCTACCAACGCCACCGTTAGATGGCGTTGTATGCCGAAATGTTGGCTCCCCAAGCTTAGGAGGGGGTTGTTGCTTTCGAACTGTGAGTGATGCCGGACGTGTGAGGCGGCAAGACCCGACCAAATGGATAATAAATTCAATCTGCGAGAAACGATAAGTTTAAACTAAGACCATTTGACTAGTCAAGTCAGTGACGCAGAGATTAGCAGTAGACTAACATAGTGTTGTTAGGGAATTAATGTAGTTAACTGTAGCAAATGTAGCTACACCGTAGACCTGACGATGACTCGCTGTGCTCATTTGATTTTGTTCACAAAACAACAACAATGGCGTCGTTAACAATGGCGTCGTTCGACTTAAGCTAAAGGTAATGAGTTGTTCGAATTAAGACCATACAAATGCCCTCAATATCGCCAGTCTAGATTTTGGGTTTAAAATATTCAGAGATATAATGTCATTAAGATATGTTTAATGTGTGTGTGTAAAAAATAAATAATAAGGATTCTTAAGGTTGGGTAAGCAAAGGTGAGAGAAAACCCATCCACAGTAAAAACGCTGTCAGTCACCACTAAAGTGCTATTGCAAATGATCATGGACGTGATCCTTATGATCTCGCCATTTCCATCGATATTGATCAAGAAAATCACCGTTCACAAAGTGAACTCACCTAAATATTCATGATTACCAACTTATGGTTATTATAACGATCAGGAGCTTGATGAAAACACGATTATGGTAGGGAAATTATTCAACTCCTACACGAATCTTTTTGGGTTATTTGGTTATGCTCGACATTAAATCAATGCAACACTCGTTACTTTTGCTCTACACATCTGCTTAATATCCGTTTCTTGCCGATACAGTATGATGGCAAATTGCGATTGCGAATGTCATATATTAGCGGATGCTCCGTGGATTCGGACAGCGACCCTCACAATCGCGTTGCTACTCACTACCATCGAATTGAATTACAGATGCAATTTGTTACAATGACGATACAATCGTTCTATTATACAACTACTATCATTCTGTTGTGCTGCTGTTGATAATGGCGTAAGGCAGTTACAATCGTGCCGTTCCAATGAGGTCATTACACTTCACCGACAGTGCCAATCTCAGAGACAGGCCGGTGGCAGCAATCGACAGCAAAATGGCGCCAAGACGCCATCGGCGCAGGGCAATCTAAAGCCAATCGAAGGCAATGGGAACCGATGCCAAGTGGGGCTTGCGATAATTTCCGGAAGAGCAGTTTCATCAGTCCCAGGAAGGCCCCCTAAAGTCCTTAGAGGAGGAGGAGAACCTTTCCATAAAACTTTGCAGGAGGAAGCTGGGGAAATGACGCTTGGGACGGCGAGGGAATTAATTAAGACTTGCTTAATTTTTCGATTTTTACCAACCTTGATTGTTCAATATAATATTTGCAAACGGGATCTCGTGCATCGGCGACGTCCCCTCCTCAGTTAGTGGTCCATGAAGAATCTTCTTTGGTTCATTCAGTTCAGTTCCTCATTAAAGAGGGGAGAGGAATGAGGACAAGAACCGAGGGCAGTAGAATGAATGATGACAAGGGCTGAGCATAGGGGAATGAGAGCAATGGCCGACCGTAATGGAATGAGGGCAGGGAAGAGGGTATATAGGAATGAGGTCAGGGCCTGAGGATAGGAGAATGAGCGGGAGGGACGAAGGTAGCGGAATAAGGACAGGGCCGAGGGTACGGGAATGAGGGCAAAGACCCAGATTGGAGAGAAAATATCCTTAACGGTTGATGCTAAATACAACGTCCTTCATTTAAACAGCGCCAGAGAGGCTAGCCACGATTGCAAACAGAAGCAAAGGGAACTATGACTGGCAATGGCTTACATGTTATAATGATCAGTGTACTCACAAGGCATGGTAGTATTGGTCACTTGTTACACATTACTGGAGAAAACACTAAGACGTTTTTTTTTATTCCTACGAAAAAAATACATGTACCATGATAAGATTAAGTAGTGAAGAAGTCATACATTACTCATTCGTAGTAACAGTTATTGTCTCACGCTATTCCATGGACAACATTTCGTGTGTAAAGAAAGACCTCCTGCTTCACACTATTTATCACAGCACGCAATCCTAGCAGGTACCCTATTCCAGCACTGCACCCCTCGATCGCGTACAGAAGGCGAGGGTGCTCTGTAACTCAACGGCCTCTCAAGAGTCCGACAGCTGCTTTTGTCACTAACCAAAACACTTCTAATCAGCAGGCTTGCGTAGTGGTCTCAGCCCTGCTAAGGGCCCTCACCAAGCTATAGCCCACCATCAACACCAACCGGACGGGTGCTGAGAGAGGTCAGCTCTGACGCTCTGCTCCCATCTTCATCGTTGGTGTTCGGAGTGTATACCTTTCGTGGGCGGTGGGACGAAGTAGAAGGAACTCTAGCAACAGCCCACCGATGGATCATAAATTAAGCAAGCAAGCTATTGGCGTCTGGTTTGTTGCAGAGAATCTCTAAACATTGCCAGAGCGCATACCAAGGCAATGAACATGTTTGTTATGTGTTCACGATCGTGTTAGGACAAGCTATCCCCTTCCCTATACGCCTAATCGGTACATAGATGTTGTAATACATAAAATATGTAATTAATGTACGCGCAATGGTGGAATGGTAGTGGCGGATAATCAGTAGCAAACAATGTCGGATATTTGAGCGACAGCATTCAATGAGATAAGTAGGTGCAACTTATTGAGGCGCTTGAACACTTAGTTAGTTGATTTGTTTGTGGGGGCCAGAAGTTGTAGTGGCACGTGAGATGGTGAGGCAGACCCATGCTCGCCTATTAGTGCACAAACAACGGCAGAGAGTGAGCAGGTGGCCGATGAAGGCATGGGTGCAGGCAGCAGATGAGAGCGTGGGTGCAGGCGGTTGTGGAGAGAGAGTGGGAACAAGCAGCAAAGAAAAGTGTGTGTGCGTGCAGAGTGGGCGCAGCTGGCAGGAGCAAGTGAGTAGAAGAGAGTGGTTGCCAGCGACGGGGAGAAAATGGGTATACGAGGAGGAAGAGGGAACGAGTGTAGGTTGTGTAAATTGTAAAATATTTTTTCACTTGAAAATATCGTCATTTGTAAATACAACTTAGCTACTGTATACACCACGCTCAAACAACTTAACTCAGTTTCCCTTCGATCATAGACCTGCGGCCGTTTGGAGCACTTTGCCAAGCAAGTTAAGAATAAACACCAAGAAACAGTTGGTTTACGAACATATCAATACTCCACTAGACTTGATAATGCTCCATTGCACTTCAAACATGACTTACATTACTTATACCTACTGTAGATGATACACTCACAGCAAAACCTAGATAAGGGACCACGAGCATATCGTTGAGCAAAACACGGGGGGTTGCCAAGAACAAAGCTACTCTCACCTAAGAGCTCTAAAGCCAATTTATATGATAGGTTCTTTTAACCTTTGTACAAGATGCAATATATAGATGGGCGGCAGGTAAATTACCTTTGTACACGATGCAATATGCAGCTTGGCAGCAGCTAATTATCTTTGTACACGATGCAATATACAGCTTGGCAGCAGGTAATTACCTTTTTACACTATGCAATGTACAGAGTGGCAACAGTTAATTACCTTTGTACACGATGAGATATTCGGACAAGTAGCAGGTAATTACCTTTGTACACGATGAGATATACGGATTAGTAGCAGGTAATTACCTTTGTACACGATGAGATATACGGATTAGTAGCAGGTAATTACCTTTGTACACGATGCAATTGACGGAACGTCAGTAGGAAATTACCTGCACGGGGCAAGGATAGTGGAGGCGCGCTGCAGGAGAAAGTGGGTGTGGGCGGTGCGGGAGAGAGCGGGTGCAGGTGGCAGGAGAGGGTAGGTGCAGGTGGCATAAGAGGGTGGGTGCAGGCGGCGAGGAAGAGAGTGGGTGCAGGCGGCGAGGGAGAGAGTGGGTGAGGGCGGCAGGAGAGAGAGTGGGTGAGGGCGGCTGGAGAGAGAACATGTGCACCCAGTAGGGGAGAGGGTGGACGCACGCGGCTCGGAAGACAGTGGGTGTACACGATGGGAGTAGGCGCAGGTGACAGGAGAGAGTGGGTGCAGGTGGCGGGAGAGAGTCGGTGCTGATGATATTGTGTTGTAGCGAGTCAAAGTGGTGAGGGGGTTGGTCCACGTAGAGATGGAGCTGGTTCGAGTAGAGAAGGAGTGGTTTGAGTAGAGAAGAAGCTGGTTAGAGAAGAGAAGGAGCTGGTCCTCGTGGCGAAGGAGCTAGTCCAAGTGGAATGGGCACTGGTTCAAGACGAGAAGGAGCTTGTCAGATGGGAGGAGCTGGTCCAAGAAAAGAGGGAGCTACCCCAGCGCGGAGCGAGCAGGCTTAAGTGGAATAGGAGCTGGTTAAAGTCGAAAAGACGTTGGTTCAATTAGATAAGGAGTTGGTTCGAGTAAAAATGGAGTTGGTCCAAGTGAAAATGGAGTTGGTCCAAGTGAAAATGGAGTTGGTCCAAGTGAAAATGGAGTTGGTCCAAGTGAAAATGGAGTTGGTCCAAGTGAAAATGGAGTTGGTCCAAGTGAAAATGGAGTTGGTCCAATTGAAAATGGAGTTGGTCCAATTGAAAATGGAGTTAGTCCAATTAAAAATAGAGTTGGTCCAAGTGAAAATGGAGTTGGTCCAAGTGAAAATGGAGTTGGTCCGAGTGAAAATGGAGTTGGTCCAAGTAGAAATGGAGTTGGTCCAAGTGAAAATGGAATTGGTTCAAGTGAAAATAGAGTTGGTTCAAGTGAAAATGGAGTTGGTTCAAGTGAAAATGGAGTTGGTTCAAGTGAAAATGGAGTTGGTTCAAGTGAAAATGGAGTTGGTTCAAGTGGAGATGGAGTTGGTTCAAGTGAAAATGGAGTTGGTTCAAGTGAAAATGAAGTTGGTTCAAAGTGAAGAAAATGGTTCAGGTGAAGAAGGAGCTGGTTCGACTGGAAAATGTAGGTCAAGTGAAGAAAAAGCTGGATCAAGTGGTGAAGGAGCTGATTAAATATAGAACAAGCTGGTTCAAGTGGAAAAGGAGCTTGGGAGGGGACGTCGATTGTACCCCCCCCTCGACAAAAGTTGGTTGCGCTCCTGGATATAGGGATGCAAGAAGCAATTTTTGTATGTATGTTATTTCTTAGTTTGACCAACTAACTCGCTGTATATCTCGGACATTGTAGTTGTATATTAAGAAAAATTACTCTTGTGGTCAAGTTAATTACTGTAGGCACAGATAGAGCACCCGGGACGGGTGGGGAAGAGGGTATGGGAGGAGGAAAGGTGAGTAGGTCAGGCGTCTAAGTGAATCCAACAGCAATTTTTCTGTGATTCGGCAAATGTAATGGTTAGGAATTATATTATTTCTTAGTGTTATTTCTTAGTAAGACAGCACCCGGGACGGGTGTGTCAAATGTCACACAATGATTATATCTCGAGATATATGGTCCCCTTGGGGAAAACAGTTTTTCTTACGGGTTCCATACGGTAACTTACGGTTTCCTAACGGTATCAGGTTGCTTACAGTTACGCTTGCTTATGGATGGATTATATAGATGATCGTTATTAGGTCTTGTCAACGCTATATAGGATTGTATTGGAATATTTCGCACGGTAGGAGGGTATGATATATATTACTATATTTGTTATTGAATGACTCATTTGAATAAAAGCCGTTGTTTATACATGATGTTTTATTGCACGTTTGATATTATTTAATTATATCCACTCGCTTTTTCCCTTGTATGCATATATTTGCAGAGCTTTGTCAGGATCCAATGTTAAGAACAAATAGCTGCAGGTACGATCACGTATTTTTCAGATGAATTTTTCTGTTGACAATGAAACAAGATTTATTTATACATATATATTAATGGATTAAGATACATACTTAGGTGAATAATTACGTTTCAGAGCACATTTTTAATGCCTATTTAGGTGGACAATGGGACAAGTTTATTATTATAATTTATATATATATATTATTTAAATAAGAGCTTATAAGGATTTTACGTTTTATGAACATTTACAGGATAAAACGTGTTGATGTAGCGACTGCCGTAATACGTACGTAGCCCTATCGAGACGACTGTTTTAATCCTTCAATACTAGTTTCAAGATGTAAATTTCTGGTGGGATGCGGTTGAGGACACCACTAGGCAAAATTTTGGATGCGCTCCTGGAATCATTAGGTAAGTTTGCTCCTATCTGTTCTTTGTCTTATCAGTAATTTCCCTGACATGAACGCTATGAACATTTACAGGTTATAACATGTTCATGTTGACGTGCTTTCATCATTTTATGCGAAACTGTACTCGTATGGTAGTATTTCTGTAGATCTGCGGTGCAGATACTTTCGGAAATTGATGTGGCGCAAACCTACACATGCACGTACGTACACAGCTCTATACACGTACATATATACGTACATACACAGTTGATGTCCAATGCGAACGATGATAGGCCTAATGAATTTGCAAAAAGCCTGCAATCGCGTTATAATAGCAACCTGACTGCCGAGATTGGAGTCAGTGTTACGTGGAGAACAAGCGGAGACGGACGGATCATCCTCAAATCGACAACAATGAATGTTCAAGAACAAAAAATAGTTTACGTGTTTTGGAAGAAGAAATTTCCGAAGATGATATGAGTCGGATCGAGCAAATAATGACTGGTGTTGAAAAAAACAGTTATCTCAGAATGGGTAAAACAAGAATCAAAAGAGAGAGAGATAACATTCATGTATGGATGAAGGAAAGAGGAAGTCGGCTTTGGGTAACTAATGTAGACGGGTTACAGTCGTATGTAACAAAGTTCAAGGGAAATAAGAACGCAACTCTCGAAATTAATATGATCCGATCGGAAAATCATCATGACTGTAATAAAGCTGAGGTATCAAGAAAATGATTTTTCCTAAGAACCAAAGAAATCTAGAACGTATGCAAGAATTCAATTTGAGAAGATTCGAATAATTAAAGTTCAAGAAGAAGAAGAACTACATTTAAGGACACAAGGGCACGGAACAGCCTTCGAAGGCTGTTCCGTGGATCTATCATATAATCCAGGCTTCGGAACAGCCTGGATTATATGATAGAGTTTGAGAGGAAACTAAAACATCGCGATGATGGGTATGTATGGTTGTACGAGCCCTGCTGTGATCGAAAAAACGACTTAGATGTCATTGATGATGACAGCATTATCTGTAATTATTACTAATAAAATACTAATTAAACTAGTAAATCCTAAATCATTTGTTCAAATTATCCTAAAACTCAAAGGTTAAGCGATGAATTGCATGCATTGTGTCGGTCGGAGGTACCATCGAATTGTTGAATACGGTGGGAGAATGTGTTTCAAGGGATGCAACGCTACCCATAAACCGATCTCGGGGTAAATGCTGTATATGTGTGACAGAATGGTGAGATATAAATCAGAGTCCGATTAGAATATATTGGGATTCTGTTGTGGAAGGATGGGTTATAGCTTGAGTCGGCGATTGTTCGAAAGTAATGGGGTGATGGGGGTCTGTAAACTTTGCCAGATAGAAATAAAATTGAATAAACATAAATCCACGAGTTACGTGTGTAGACATTTGAAACGCAGACATCGTGAAGAGTATGAAAATTATTGGAAAGAAAAAGGCAGATCAACTGTGCAAGTCGTCAAAGGATGAAGTGTCAGGAGATATTGAAGAAAAATGTGATAGACCTAGTATGAGATGAAGTGCCCGTTTGTATGACGATGGAAACAAATATGAATTACTTGTAACATTCAATCCATCTAAGATTGAAAATCTGACCTCTCTGGTAACATATATGAGTCAAGATTGACCGTGAAGTAGAAATAATTCGGTGCAAGTTTTATAAAGAATCATGTGTAGGGGGTTCATATGCATATAACAATGACTGAAAACCGTATATAAGATAGGTTAGGCTAGGTAATCTATCCTCTCTGGTAACATATACGAGACGAGATTGACCGCGAAGTAGAAATAAAAAGGTGCAAGTTTTATGAAGAACCGTGTGGATGGGGGTTCATATGTATATATCAATGTCCGAAAACCGTATATAAGATAGGTTTGGTTGGGTTAGGTTAGGTTTTTGATGGGTGTAAATATCATGTGAAGGTGATTTAGAATTGTATCAAATCAAAAATCAAGAATCATATAAAAAACAATAAGATTCAAACATTGATGAAATTATGTATGAAAACAGGTGATGTTTGCTAGATGAAAATTGGAAGTGCGCATCAAAACTGCAAGGGAAAGATCAAAATGTAGAGACAAGTGGAGATATTTGTTATGCATTGTGTATATCAATGACCGGATACCGTACATAAGTTAGGTTAGGCTGGGATATGATGATTAGTTCTTCTAACATAACATACCGTGAAGCTGATGCATATTAAATATCTTGTAACAAAAGCGTGGGATGTTGTTCTATGGGCTAGGTTAGGTTGCGTAGGTATTAATGTATCTGACAGTAAATGGTAACCCATTTTGCACATAATGTGTGTAAATGCCTACATGGTGCCCTATACATGTGCCAACGCAGTGACACTAACGATCCTGTATGTATAAAATAGGACTCGTGGGAAAAAACGTGGGGGATACTTTAAGTGAGATGGGTATCAGTGCCAGTGATATTGAAACGTGAGATAGTGCTTTTGAGGAGATGTTATGTGAAGAAAAACCTGCTAAAGTTGAAGGAAACCGAATTATCAATAGGGTAATGTAAGGTCATCATGTATAAGAAGTGTAAAATTGCACAATAACATCAAATGTATATATGACTTTGTTTGAAATATGTTGGGAATGAATCATGAAGTGAGAGAGAATCGTAAGACAAACGTTTGAGTGCAAGGAGAATTGAGTAGATTTCGGATATCTGCGGGAATATAATGAATGGAAATGTGGACAATAGTAAGAACAAACCTGAAACGATTCAAAAAAGCTCGCTGAAGACTATAAACAAAGTTTTGGTCACAAAGCTAGGATTGCAAGTGTTGCATTCACTTCTCCCAAAGGTCACCGCTTATCTAAAATGTGTACTAAGGGCGTTAGTCTAGAACCCAATAGATCAGAGAACAAACCACACCCAGTTGATAAATCCTACACCGATATGACGAGTCGTCAGCTTCAGGTAAGGAATAAATGCACATCATTGATAAAGAATCCACAGAGTGGCACTGGTACCAAGGATCAAGATAACACAAGAAAGAGAGGTCGAAGTCATTACTTATGTTTCACCAGGATGCTCGTGTTAATTTTTGGAGTGAATAGTTATGTTTTCGTATAAATGATAACCCGTGTATATATAAATATTATTAGGTTAAAATCTTCATCAATAAATAATATATCTAATAAATCTTTGTTTGCAATATCCTAAATTTAACTCTAATGATTAGCATTGAAATGCATATATGCAAGATGACATGCAACAAAGTTGCAAAACAACGCCTCTTGCCTTACGTTGAAAATGTGATGGATATTAAGCAAATTAAAGTTGTACACAGCTAACAGAGCTATCGTAGATATATATATCATCCTGTCCAAACAGAAGCTAAAGCACAAGTCTACAGCTTCTTTTGTGACACTGAAAACATGCTACGGTGACAAAGCACGCATGCGTGCATGTGCGTGTGCGCGCGTGGACATTGAGGCGTAAAATGCGGTCAGTTCCCCTGGCTGAATACATGGACTTCCAACACATAACCTGAAAAATCATCATTTGTATGATGAATCAAATAAATGACAGCTGCGACTACTGAAAAGCGAAAGGGCCAACGACTACCCAAGTGAGATCATTTGCTTGCTACCCACGTGTTACAGTATGTTGCTCGCATGTCCGAGGCCACAGACCAGCTGCTAAGGGTAGCTAAACCGCGCATGCTCATGTGAAATAAGACCGAAAAACAAATACGAAGATATTTAGGTTTGCGCACCATCAATCTCTGAATGTATCTGCACCGCAGATCTTCAGAAGTACTACCATACGAGTGCAGTTTTGCATAAAATGATCAATGCACGTCAACATAAACATGTTATAACCGGTGAATGTTCATAGCGTTCATGTCGCGGAAATTACTGATAAGATAAAGAACAGATTAGAGCAAACTTACCTAAATTTTTCCAGGAGCGCATCCAAAATTTTGCCTAGTGGTGTCCTCAACCGCATCGCACCAGAAATTTACATCTTGAAACTAGTAGTGAAGGATTGAAACAGTCAGCTCGATAGGGCTACGTAAATAATACGACAGTCGCCAATAAATAAAGAGATGAAAGCACATCCACATCAACATGTTTTCTCCTGTAAATGTTCATAAAATGTTAAATCCTTAAAAGCTCTTATTCAAATAATATACATAAATTATGTGAATAAACTTGTCTCATTGTCCACCTAAATAAGCATTGAAAATGTGAAAAAAATTCATTTGAAAAATACGTGAACGTATCTGCAGCTATTTGTTCTTAACATTGGATCCTGACGAAAACCAGAAAATATATGCATACAAGGGAAAAAACAAGTGGATTTAATCAAATAATATCAAACGTGCAATAAGATATAATGTATAAGCAACGGCTTCTATTCAAATGAGTCATTCAATAACATACATATCAATATATATATATATATCATACCCTCCTACCGTGCGAAATATTCCAATACTATCATATATAGCGTTGACAAGACCTAATAACGATCGTCTATATAATCCCTCCGCAAGCAAACGTAACTGTAAGCAACCTGATGCCGTAAGGAAACCGTTAGTTACCGTATGGATCCCGTAAGAAAAACTGTATTCTCCAAGAGGACCATATATCTCGAGATAAAACCTTTGTGTGACATTCGACGGATACAGATCATCAAGCTAATTATCACTTGCGGTTGAACTATAGCAATCGCTTCTACTTGCGTTTTGACCAACCCAAAAGTAATTGACCATAATAGAACTAAATAAACCTATAAGAACAAAGTCCAAGCGGCTAAGTCGGTCACATAAAGAAATAACATACATCCTAACAAATACATTAGCCGAATCACAAAAAAATTGCTGTTGGATTCACTTAGACGCCTGACCTCCTCCCCTTTCCTCCTCCCCTACCCTCTTCCTCACCCGTCCCGGGTGCTCTGTCTATGCCTACAGTAATTAACTTGACCACAAGAGTAATTTGTCTTGACATACAACTGCAATGTTTGAGATATACAGCGAGTAAGTCGGTCAAACTGAGAAATAGCATACATCTTGACGATTACATGGCCGAATAAAAAAATGTTGCTCCTTGCATCCCTATATCCAGGAGCGCAACCAACTTTTGTCGAGAGGAGGTACTCGTGGGACCCCCGAAAAATTGCTTTTGGATTCACTCATAACTACTAGTATGCAGAGTGTACTCTTGGAGGTTGCGATGAATGTCGATTGGATGACAATTCAACACCGTGCCGCTAGTCCGATCAGAAAAGAAGCAGATACAGATGCCCACAACGACCCTCACACAGTAAAAGGAGGGTCGCTGCACTGTCCCTAGGACCCTTTATCAGCCCCAGTGTCCCTCCCCGTAGTCGACAAAAGAGCCTCCGTTGCGTGTGGCCAGCGGTACTTATCATCTTATTGTACCATAACACGCAGCTCGCGGCCACGCAGTGTCGAGCAAACAACAAACAATTTGCTCAGTTAAAAATCTTTTAAACTATCAAACTAAGTAATGGATATTATCGCTCAGCTCGACATAATAAAATTAGGCTTTCCTTTCATCAAAAAACAGCGGTATTTTGTAAGAAGAATGCCATCTTTCTACATTGCCCTGAAACATTTCAACATGCACACAGCGGTCCTTCTTGATGATGTGGATGAATTAACCTGGTTGAGTAGAGTTTGATATTATGGGTTGTTTGGGCTTACATGGCTTCAACGGGTATTTGGCACGTTACGTAATTTCATACATTGCTTTCCACACGCCTATAGTAATTCTTTCCTCTTGCGCTGCACCAGAGTGTCCTGAATATCCCCCTTACGTCTATAACACAAAAACCTCTGATGCCCACTCCTCCTCTTTCGATCCCAAATGTCTAAGGTAACTTATCGCAATGTTACATTAAATTATTCCCCACCCAAATATTAGATCTCTCCCCAAGCTCGTGGCTAGTGCTTCCTTCCATACCTTGTACAGCGCACTGTGCTGTACTAGTTGGCACTGTTCGGATGATATTCTTCTGTGCAGTGACCCACTCCCTCCCACTGTTTGAATGAGAGAGGGAGAGCCAATCAACAAATTTATATGCAAAGGGTTATATCACTGTGCCCCGCCTCCCCTCCCCTTGTCCCTCGGTGCGCCACTGACACTGTTCCCATCCCTGCCACAGCACCCTTTACCTCAACCCCGGCTCCATGCCCTGACCTCAACATAGATCCCGACCAACTTTATTAAGAAACCAATGCAATTTCAAGTTCAAGTGAACCCCGGGTCCAGCGTCATTATCTTCTAAAAATAATTAGCTGGCCTTAGACGGCAGGTATTTGCTACAGTGACGACATCATTTAAGGCGGAGTCACCGGACTGAGCAAAAAAAAAGAAATAAGTTATGGGTGCAGACTCGCGTGTGATCCAGGACTACATAGGAAATACAACGTGGGTAATATTAACGGTACTACTGTTCGAGTTAAATTTATAGTGAATAAGTTCCAGAGGTTACATGGGTGAAACTAATCCGAAAGGATTAATAGGAGTGTTCGTAGCATAAT
Source organism: Gammarus roeselii (assembly GCA_016164225.1). NCBI lineage: Eukaryota > Metazoa > Arthropoda > Malacostraca > Amphipoda > Gammaridae > Gammarus > Gammarus roeselii. The sequence continues at coordinate 1,572 of SDVV010013138.1, read as the reverse complement.
TCTTTCCAAAGGAAGGCTGACAATAAAATTTGTGCTCTGTGCCGGAAATCTGTGGTTATGCAGATCATAGACCGTTATATCAGTTTTAATAACCGATTGGTCTCCTATTTGTATCATTAGGATTATGATGAGTCATGCGCATATTTTATCGTCCGGTAAACTGTACTGTAATGAGCTGGTAGTTGAATTTTTTCCAGGGTTGTTCAAGCTCTGGGAAGGGTGTGCTCTCTGGGCTTGCACTCTGGGCGTGCACTCTGGGTGTGCTTGTTAGGATCTTTGCTTCAAAGGTTATTAAAATAAGTTGAAGGTGGAGAAGGCACAAATAATACAAGTGTCATTGTTTTTATTATTTTGAATTATGAACATAGTAATAGGTCAGCAGGATAAGTCTCAAACGAGCATGATTAATGATTGTGATATTAATAGACCCAACAGAACAAAAAGTGTTGTGTAGATAATCAAATTAAACCGTAAAAAGAACAAAGGAGAAAAACAATGTAAAAACAAAAACCCACCCTGTAGGAAGATACAAAGACGAGACATAAATACTGAGGAATTATTACTCGCATCTAAGTAGGAAGGTATTTATCACGTATTATCTAGCAAAGTATCACACAGAGTTACTAACTACCTATGGAACACCTACTATATAACAGTAAAAACAGCTTCGGTCTCCGTTCTAAAGGAGCTTACCTACTCGCAAGCTGTTCTGTTACAAAGTGTGAAGATCCATTCAAATCAACACCCAACTACTGAAATACGGGAGGGCCTTGCTGTTATGTGTATGAAATAATCCTCCAATAAGAGAACCACTTTACAGTTTGGTCACTCTGAGGGGGCGTGTTATTCCAAATTCTTGACCCTCATTGGCATACAAATAAATTTAGGTCGTTAACTAATTTATAGGCTCCTACCCTACGTTCATTACTTTTAAAGGTTACCCTGGGCTATGAGAGTGAAACACTGCCCTTCTTCGTTATAGGATCCCGGCCACACATTACAGACTCGTTGATTTCAACAGGATGGCCCAAATGACATACACTTGTCAACGTCTCGGTCAAGAAATCTAATTTGTGGACGAACTGCCGTTTGCTAAACGAAACACTTTTGAGGGTGATTTGAAATACGCAAAGCAAGGGGTTTTCTACCGTTTAACTTAAGCTAGGGTTGACAGGCCTACCTACACTGTTTCTCGCGCAGTGCTAAAGACTCCAGCTTTACGAGAATGTCTGGATGGACATTGTGACATACATATATATACATAAATTTATCTGCTAGCTGAGGCTGATCATGGCGTGCTCTCTCTGAGCGTGCTCTCTCTGAGCGTGCTCTCTCTGAGCGTGCTCTCTCTGAGCGTGCTTGCTCTGGCCATGCTCGCTCTGGCCGTGCTCGCTCTGGCCGTGCTCGCTCTGGCCGTGCTCGCTCTGGCCGTGCTCGCTCTGGCCGTGCTCGCTCTGGCCGTGCTCGCTCTGGCCGTGCTCTCTCCGGGCGTGCACTCTCCGGGCGTGCACTCTGGGCGTGCACTCTGGGCGTGCACTCTGGGCGTGCACTCTGGGCGTGCACTCTGGGCGT